>OZ004687.1:8158314-8356132 GCA_963924505.1 Agonopterix alstromeriana
GTATTAGTACATAACGATACGTGTGACTCAAATAGTCTATTATTGTATGGTATTAAGCTAGCGCCCGAGCGTAGCGAGGGTGCTAATCGTCGCGCATTAGTAGACTTAAGTCACGAGTATCGCATTAGTACATAACGATACGTGTGACTTAAGTCGTCCATTATAGCGTGGCGTGAAGTTAGCGCCCGAGCGCAGCAAGGGTGTACGTTTTCTATCACTCAGTCATTCAGTCATGGAGATGTTTTATAAGTATACGTGTTAATAAATTAGCGCAAAACTAGAAAGTAGTTTGTTTAGAATCGACAGCAGTATCGAATTATCATGCTATAATTTTCAAAATATTAAATAATTTGTTTGTAAAATTTAAAATTTACTGAACTCGATCTCAACACACCGTGCGGGCACTTTCACCCTACTTACTATCAAAACAAGATTCTGAAAATTTATCCATCTCACTGTCGGCCGATCAAAAGAAATTGGTTCTCTTTTATGTTTTGGTGCTATTTTGGTTCGGACGCTTTGAGTGCGGACCCTACGTCCAGTAGTTGGCAAGTCAATGAGTGGTGTAGATAGATTTCATGTTTATATCTTCAGCGGTTTAGGCTGTGCGCTGTCTGTCACGGAACTTTTCTAAGTATATACAACGTGTTAATGAATAAGCGCAAAACCTCATACACCCCAACTGATTTACAACAAAATAATTAGATTGAAATAATTAAATTAGTTAAAATTTAAAGTTATTCGCATTTTAAGTTTTGAGTCAAAAAGGATTTGTTCAGCAATGAATGAAAGTGCTAACATGCTCATGGATACATTTTAGGAATCTTGTTTTGGTAGTAAGTCGCGTGAGTGTGCCCATGCGGTGGGTTGAGATAGAGTTCAGTAAATTTTAAATTTTACAAACTAATTATATATATTTAAAAAAAAAACTATATTGAAACCATGATAATTCGATTCTGCTGTCGATTCTAAACAAACTACTTTCTAGTTTTGCATTTATTCATTAACACGTTGTATATATATGATATTGTCGACAGGTGTATATAAGCAAGCACCGCGAGGAGGCGGGCAGACACAACACGTAGCGACGACGTCGACGCGCCCATCTCACCACCCGCGCCACACAGACCGGCGACTGACTTATATTATATACACGCTTTCTTTATATATTGTTGTCTTGTGTTATATACGAGATGAGCTCACGGGAGGTTGATTATGTTGGTGTAGGATCACTTATACTCCATTCAAAATAGAAACGAAATTTTAAGGCAAATAGCAATTTTGCATTACAGGAACAAGTCAAAGTCAATATAATTTATTCAATATAGGAGCTTGCAGCACACTTATCAAACGTCAAATCTTTTTTAAAGCTACCACCGCGTCGGAGCGTGTTGTCGCTGTAGAGAAGATGCGGCCTGAAACTCTACAACATAAAACGACTTAATAACTATTACAATATAAATTATTAAGCTTAAGTTATGTATACAATAATACATAGTCTATCAGTCAGAAATTTTAAACACTTCCTCTCAATTATTCTTAAAACAGCTTTAGTAGAATCCAAGATATGTCGGATAATATAAGGTCCTTCTTAATATGCTGACACTTTTTAAAGGGATGATCAGACCGTCAAACTGAACAACTTTCTCTATGGAACCAATATCGAAATCGCGAATAAAAATCTGCTGTTCCATACTAAACTGAAATCTTTCTCGACCCAATTGTATGGGACAGCTGATAATTTTGCGATTTCGACATTGGTCCCATAGAGAAAGATGTTCAGTTTGATGGTCTGATCAACCTCTTAAAAACTGTCAGCATATTAAGTTGGAACCTGTATATGTATCCAATAAATTAATTACATTTGGTAATCAGAATTAGCCAGAAAGCTAAATAGGAATCGGAAAATCTCGTCGTCCTTATATCGATATAGACGGCATTAATCTATCTATAACGTCACGCCTCTTTCCCAGTGGGGTAGGCAGAGACCAGAGCGCGCCATCTACTACTATCCTTACATACCTCTTTTGCCTCATTCACATCCATACATCTCTTCATACATGCCCGTCGGTTTCGAAAACTCCGCACCTCCCCTTTTTGTAGGACGCAACCGATTTGATCTGCATACGTCCTACGAGGGCGCCCTCTGCCGACATTAATATTACTTTCATGGCAAATTCGGTATGTCAAGTTTTTTTGCTGAAACGATAACCAATTCGATATAATTGTGTCAATATTTTCTGTGTTAGTGTAATGACACACCTGCCTAATTTACGCAGCCGAAAATAAATAAATAAATAAATATCTTGGACATTGTCACACAAATTATCTAGTCACATTTAAAGTACCAGAATCTAGCCTAGACTTGTATTATGATGACTAGACAACGATATAGAATACATATATAGATACAAACATCCATGACTCGAGTACAAATATTAATATTCATCATACAAATATTTGTCCCTTACGGGATTCAAAAATACGCGTGACTTGATTTTTTCAGTACTAATCCGCGTTCTATGACACACTATTACGCGCCATTTTTCCTAGAAGACGCGTAAAATATCTACGTCGCGTAAATTTGGCAGATGTGTCATTACACGTAGAGATTTTAAAATTAAAGGATTATAGTTATAGAATCAAATACTGTAATCCTTTTGAATTACAAGCCATGGTTTATATAGAAGAGACTTGTGGCGGTGGCGGATAATCTAAGTAACACAATATAAACCTTATAGTACTTAACATAGCGTCGTTTTTGTCGTAAAGGAGAATCGCGCCCGCGCCTCCAGGTGACGTCGCGTGGAGGCGCGGCCGTAATTTTCCAAACGACGCTATGTTTTGTACTATAAGGTTTATAATTGTGTTACTTTGACTATCCGCCACCGTCACACGTCTCTTCTGCATAAACCGCGCCTAACATTGTCAAGACCAGACATTTTGGTCATTCATATAATCATCGAGTTTATAGTAAACTTGCTGCCAGTTGCACGTTCATTAAAGTTAATCCTCCATTAAATCTCTTGCTGTCACTTTTTGTCTTGACGTAGTAAAAGCTAGCAAGAGATTTAATGGAGGATTAACTCTAATGAACGTACGTGCAACTGACCGTTGATGTGTTGCCGTGTGTTCATAATAGTTCAATGTATTTAATCTGTCCATTATGAAGATCCACCAACATTAACCAACCTCTCGAGTCTCTATTATTATTATGAACCTAATTCTTATTTCTCTAAGGATTAATTTACCTTAACACCTCGTGTTATTAATTCCATGATATGACTGTAATTCAAAATTTAATATTTGAATGTATTAAATTTTGTAATAAATTAACTTATTTGTAAAATGACAAGTCTTAAAAGACACTTTTTTGTTTCGTTCGTCTTCAAGGGGAAGGAAAGAGATGAGAATAGGGCGCGTCGAAAGAATAGATTTAGGCAATGATAAAAATGGTAGGCGTTTGGATATTTGAATGAGATTTTTGTAAAGTTTTCAAAAAAAAGAAATGTCAAAATTATCAGTTTATTTGCAAAAATACCATATGACGTCCCCTAAACACGCAATAGATTGAAAATTTCGTTCTCTGGGTAGTTGGCTCGGTGGCGAAATTGGAAAACGCAATTCTTCTGTTTGGAAGGGTGCGGGTTCAAGACTTAATTTTTCAATCATTAATTTGATACCATGTGAAATCTGCAAAGTCGGAAGTATACTAAATTTAGAATATCTTTGACTATACGATTGTTGGATATAGTCGTGAATATACATACAAACATTCAATTTTATATGAATGAATGAATGAAATATACTCATTCATTCATTTTATTTAATATATGCTTGCGTAGAAATTAATTCAATTGTGACCGAAAACAAAAAAAACACCAGTTTTCGTGAAAGAGCATTTTTCATTTTTAAATTTATTTCCTAAAATAAAATAAAATAATCAAATAAAAATAACTTTATTTGCATTTTAAAGTAAAAGTTGAAAAACAGTGCCCAGCTCCCAAACTAGGATTCCCTGTCCTATGGGTAACTATAAAAAACTCAACAGATTGAGAAACTCAAAAACTGTGCATGCTTTTTTAAAGACCAAGGGATCGAGCCCATACAGCCATGTCAGACGTAAACAGTTTCAAATTTTCGATTAAAATGATTCGTAAATAATGTAAACTTCCATCAAAAGGTTCTATGGCATCTTTTTGATCATCTTTTCCCTCTTTATTAATTTAAAAGAAACACATTTTGTAATTTAGACGTTGTTTCGCGAAGACCGTAGCGACATCTATCGTTATCCTAGAAAGTTGCATGCATACATATATTCACCGAGGGGGTAGTCAGAGATATTCTGAAACCTCAGAACATCCACGTTTCACCAGTAGTACCGAAACTCTGTCCAGTGTGACGGGGGGTGAACCCGTCGCCACTTATAATGGACAGTGGGTACAATACATGTCTCGCAATTGAAGCATGCAGGTTTCCTAGAAAGTTACTATTACTATTACGCATATTGACGCCAGGCCAATGAAATGCCTGTTCATAACCTCGCCTGTCTGGCTCTGACGTGTGTCGGTGGCGGATAATCTAAGTAACACAATATAAACCTTATAGTACGTAGCATAGCGTCGTTTTTGTCGTAAAGGAGAATCGCGGCCGCGCCTCCAGGTGACGTCGCCTGGAGGCGCGCGCGTAATTCTCCGCACGACGCTATGCTACGTACTATAAGGTTTATAATTGTGTTACTTTGACTGTCCGCCACCGACACACGTCTCTTCTGTATAACCCGCGCCTTACACAATATTACTATACTCTTTCTCCTTCGCACTGAAAAACTACGGCAATAAAATAAATCTCATTCAAATATCAAACCTTAAGGCTGTAAGATTAAGGTAGCATTTTGCGCGGTGTATAAATTATTGTCTTTGTACAGATCCTTTTTATATACGTAATGGTAAATTGGTCTACATTCATAATAGTTTGTTTTGATGTATTTGTCATCATCAGCCTTCACGGTCCCACTTCTGGGGTATCTGTGGGATAGTTAAGCTGGTTGCAGAGTTGCCAATTTCATACAAAACTTTGACGCATAATACGCGTAGACGGTACATTTAAAAGTAATATTATGTTTAAAAAAACAGCTGTCCCGTACATTTTGATTGGAGTAGGATTGCAGTTTTGTATGAAACAGCAGATTTCTTTTTCGCGATTTCGAATCTGGTCCCATAGAGAAAGTTGTTAAATTTGATGGCCTGATCACCTCAGAAAACCGTCATATTAAGAAGGACCCTATATTTCGATTCAACGTTTAAAAGGCTGATGATGATTATTAAAAATCCAAACAAAACATCAAACTTTCAATATTTAAATTTAATAGTTTAAAAGCATATTTTCTTTGAAGCACTCAAAATAGAACCTTATATATAAATAACAATAAGTCTTAATATACTGTACAAGAAATTTTAGATTTTAAAAGCTATTTAAAAAAGTAGAAAAGACATGAATGACATCGTATTAGTCACACGCGGGAAGGCACGCGTGTCAAGAGATTTTCACACTTATTACCTAGGAGCTATGGGTCCCAAAACGTAATTTAAAGTAGTGATGAAACGATTACCATATCGATTAATCGTAATCGGCGATTAATCGAAAACGTCGATTATTTTTGCGATTATTTAACGATTACTTTTAGTTAATTAAATATAAGGTCTAACAAAATTAGTTGAAACTATTTTAAGAGAATGATCAGACCATCAAACTGAACAAATTTCTCTATGGGACCAATATCGAAATCGCGAAAAAAAATCTGTGGTCCCATACATTTAGGTCGAGTAGATTTGTATGGAACAGCTGTTATTTTTTTCGCGAATTCGATATTGGTCCCATAGAGAAAGTGGTGCAGTTTGATGGTGTGATCATCCCCTTAAAATAGTTTCAGCTAATTTTGTTAGACCTTATATAATATTATCCGAATTTAAGTGAATGTAACTCACTTCATAAACGTGTAAAAAATTCTCACCACAAGCCCAACCACAAATTATCATGGGGTTGAAAAAATTTTAATCGACGATTAGTTTGGAAATTAATCGTAATCGCTAAGTGCGAATCGTTTCATCACTAATTTAAAGGACAAGCTCTTACCGCGTTTGCAATAAGGCGCTTTACAAGATTGATACGGGAATAAATTCATAGATGGCGTTCGTAGTAGTACTCATAAAGACGGAAATTAATCTGTCAAAATTGATGGCTATTGCTTAAGAGGCCTTTTACCTCTCAGTAAAAAAGTGTAACCAACTTACTAAAACACGCCTCATTGTTTTAAATCAACGATTTTTAATCTACAGATGTGACGTAAGATATCGTGAAGTTTTTCTATCTCGCTCACACTAATTAATAAAGTAAGTGTGAATGGGATGGACTGAGTTTTCGATAATAACCTAGAAATGATATTAACGACAGTTTAAATATTATCTGTCTCTTTTTAAAGGAACGTGTATGAAAAGGACACAAAAATCTCGATTATAAGAATGTGTACAGTCAACGTATTCGTGCTAGAGCAACTTGGTCTTTGTTAAGAAGGTGATAAAGTCTATATTGGCTTATTCGATGTAGCTTGAAATTTTTGTAAATGTTGGTTAGAATGTACATTTGGGTTTTTGACGCTAAATTAGGTGTTTTTACACTAGATGGCGCTACTAGAGCATAATGTGGTCGAAATGAAAAGGGACTTTAAGGCTTACAATATACAGGGTGTAAAAAAACACCCTAGTAATATTTAAAGGGGTTTAACATTAAACTGAATAAATTTCACTATGGAGCCAACATTGAAAAAAATCTACTGTTTCACACAAAACTGCAGTACTACTCAATGTATGGAACAGCAGATTGTTTATCGATGTTATGTCCATAGTGAATGTTGTTCAGGTTGATGGTCTGAAGCACCCCCTTTAATATGTAACGCATTCAATTTTATACCCTGATCACACATTTCAAAAAAGTTAAAATCAAGATTATTCGTTCCTATACCTCTATAGCGCCATCTGGTAGTCGAAACCCTCGTTGTTTATAAGCATTCCATCTCGGTATTTCTTGGTCTTGTCTTAAATGTTTTTGATATGGGAATGATGTTTTTTCAAATGTTAGTTCATTTTTGCAATCAACGCGGCGCTCGTTCGTATTAATCAAAAATCGACGCTCCAAAATATAACAGCTCTCAAACTGAAAATACGAAGTAATAACGAAAAACACTGTACCATTTCGCAGTAGGTAATTAAACATGAGAATTTATTGTTTTCTATGGAAGTGATGTCACAGAATAAATAATAGTACTACCCGTACAGAACACGTCGAAAACAGATTTAAATAAATAGCGACTCTATCCGCACGGCAATAAGGTGCAAAGTTATTCACACCTATCGTTAAGGTCCGTCACAAAGGCGCGCGTGCAAAATAAAAGGAAACTAGTCATTAGACATGAAAGCTTCCTTTACATAGTTCCTTTCATTCTTTCACGTGCTGGCAGCGTGACATCGCTAGGGTTTTTAAGTCCCGCATTGACTACTCACAAAATGGCGGCAAGTATTGAGATTTGAGCAAGAAGTTTACACGGTATACCTAACCTATTGCCATTCACCACTCGGTGGGGATCGGTCGTCAAACGTACCTGAGCTGTGGAGTGAGACAGGCCTGATGATGTATCTGTTATTATAATGGAAATGTCATGACATCATTTTAACCTATGAAACGTGGATATTCTGTTATAGAATATCTCTAAGGGAATATAGTCGTGAGCATATGCTCATTTTAGCCTATGCCTAAATTCTTACAATTATTACGTCGTGGTGATTGCAAAAATTGAACCTATTTTAAAGTTGTCTTGTAAAACAAAGTTGTATGGGAATAAATGTAAAAAAAAACAGAAGTGTTTGTGCCTTCATGCCAAAAAATATAGTTGTTTGCGCTGTGTAGTTAATATACTCTCGTGAATTGTATTGTTTTAATTGAAAATGTATGAGGATATTTTCAAAATTTGTTTCGATTTATATGAAAAAGGTACCTTATCGCGTAGCTGCCAATTTGCTGAGAATTTTTCACTGTCAGACTATTGACGACTTTGTTTGCGTTGAAATTACATCGAAAATCAACGACTATTCCCCGAGAGCATCGAAGCCACTTGAGGCGAAAGGTAGTTAATAGATTTTCGATTTTATTTCAACGCTAGTAAAGTCGACAATGGTTTGGATGTGAAAAATTATCTTTGCTGTGCTTCGCCAGCACGTCTAGTATGATTCCTCTATACGCGCGCCTTCGCTGCACAGAAAATCACCCGTTCCCGTACTTTTCGGAGAGCGAAAGCCACGCTTGCCGCGACTTGTAGTATGAGAAAAAGCTGAGTCGCGCGCAAGTAGAGAGATCATGCTAGTCGTGAGACTGCGCCGGCTCTAACACTGGTACAATTAAAAACTTACTTTATATTTTGAATAGTTAAAATTAGAATAAGCTAAGAATAAGGAGATCATAATTTCTTACTTATAAACTCGTAACTACGTTGGTGGCAACGTCGCGGTTCATAGATAAACTTAAGAAAAAAATTAAATTTGTCTATGATACAGAACAATTACGCCGACGTTATACTAGATCTAAGTTATTCCGGGTTTATTAGTAGACATTTTGCTTATTCTTAGTTTATTCTTGGTATAACATTTTCTAACACGTAGCAGGGTAAGAGATTTGCTCTGCGATTCAGATTACGGTCGTAAGAGCCATGTCACACACGTGATTTTTGAGCATAGGCGATATCGCAGTTACTACACCGCCGCGATATCGCGGTGACTTTGCGGCGATTTAGCGGCGATATCGTTCCGTCAACGTATACGCTCAAAAGTCGCTTGTGTGAATTGGCTCTTAGTAATAACCGCCACAGGATCCCTTTTCATGTATTTTGACACATTTTTTAAGTTTTGTGAGACAGTTGATTGTTTAAAATACACATAAATTTAATCTTAATGATATTTTTGTCAACAGTCACTATTTGGCGATCGACATTTAAAATTAATACCACAGAACAGTAAATTTTAGGTAGAAGACGACGCTCCAAAAATGACAGATTTAAAAGACGCTGCCTATCGAATATGTGAAGGCAATTTTGATCTTCAATCTCGCTGGTATTGTAGATCAAAGTTTCAATTCAGACAAAGGGTAGATCGCCCCTGTCGAACTCTACTATTCGTAGTTTAAATTATTTATGGCAAAACTGTCATCAATTCTGTTTACGTCAAGGACATCGATGTTTACGTGCTCACTTCTAATGTATCCGGTGGTCGTCAGTGACAGAGTTAAAACTCGCACTCGCAATGTTTCTCATGAATGCCATCAGATGGCTCTGTTTCAATCCCATACAAATCACGTTATACTTTAACGCGTTCGAGTAGTTTGAAAAACTCGCACTAAGCATACTGTTTTCGCCACCGTCACTTCCATACAAAGCCACGGAACTTTCCATTTCATGATACGATATTGACACAAACGTATTGTGAATGATTTTTAAATGCCGATCGGAAAAAATACTGTAAAAACTTCAGTTACAATTTGTTGTAAAAAATAACATCTCATTTCGTTCAAGTTTGTAACGTTAATGTAAGATTTTTGTATGTACATTGTATTTTTTTTCTTATCTCTTTTTTTTAATTACAAGGCACACTGACTAGGCTATTTTTAATGCAAAATGTGACCTTTAAAACCCCCTTTTTTTACAACATGCTGTAAAGTTGTAATTCAAAGTAGTGACGATAAATTTGTGAAGCATTTTTTTTTTTCAAAATGTTCATGTAGTGAATGGAAATGTATGGAATTTAAAAGAGTATTCGCTAATTATAATTTTTCCGAATAATTTTCTTTTTTGTAGAATGTAAAATTGACGTTTTTCCGCTTGTGGTTATTGAAAAAAATCTAATTTTGTGTACATTTTTCTTTGTCCATGGCGTATCGTCTTATTCAAGATTTTTTTCTAAAAGTTGTAAAAAAAAGTAAGAAATCTTTTTTTTTTTTTTGCATCTTTTGAAAAAGTTGTGAAGCTATAAAACACACAATTTATACGAAAAAAATTACACAATTTTAATTTTTTTTTAACTTTTGGTGGATTTTGTGACAGTATGTTGTCAATAATTTTTTTTTTGTCATAACTTTTTAACCCTTTTTTCTTCATAACGCTTCGTCTCTATAAGCGACCACTAATTTTTTTATCGCGTATGGTTTATTATTGTACCTTTTTTAAAATAGAAATATTTAATTGAAAATTCTCGTAAACATATTTCAATGTTAAAAAAGACATCACTGACTTATTTTTAGTTTATATTTTTTTCTTGCAAAGAATCTCAATTTTACAACCACGATTTTTTATTTATTGTTTTTAGTTTTTTTTTTGTTTAATTAAAATTATGTCACAGTTTTTTATTATTTAAGTGCTAGGTATATTTAATTTCCTTTTTTACTTTTTATTTACTACATTGAAATGTGTTTACTAGATAATTTTTTTGTTTTTCGCATTTGTTGGTTTCATAAGAATATAACTGGAAGAAAAAAGATCATGTCCTTGTCTTAATTATGAATTTATATTATTAAAAATTACGTTTAGGTAATTTGGAAGCTTGTCAAATAGCTTCCTTTATTTATTTAATATAGTATACCATCCCATGTCCACTTAATTTATACATTTATTCATCGTGATAATTCGTTACCAAGTCGATAGAAACTGTATAGTAGACATCTGAACATTTCTGTAGAAAATTGTTGGCCTTTTAGTTATAAACAGTTTAGTTTATATTAGTTATAAATATATTACTAAAACTATTTCAACAATATATTTATACATTTCCTTATTGAAGTTAATTGGAACTGTACAGTAGAAGCCTTTCTTTTCTCGCCCCGGGAGGCTTGAGACAAATAAAAGCATTCCTTCATTTCAGATTATCTTGAACGATATCGTTTAAATAAAGTCGCGATTACATTACCCAATTATTCAGGCCCGATTGGACATACATTGCTTGTTTTGATCGCTACAGTTTAAAGATAGAGAGAATAATTCATGCAATGTATTCCGAAATAAGGCCTGATGCATTGATTGGTAGTGTAATTGCACCAAAAAAAACTGATATTATATTTGTATGTATGTATGTATGTATGTATTTAACACACAAATTATTTTTCAATCATTCAGGTTTTGCTATCGATAACCAAACATTTGTTTATGTACTACAAAACAGTTTTTACGTCTCCAAGCTCCAAGCTTGGTTATATTTAACAAAACATTTTTTTCTGTGTTTTTTTAGTGTTAAAATTGTTTAACTTAACATAATTAAGGCCAACAATTTTCGGATTTTCTAAACAGTTCTACCTACTTGGTAACGAATTGTCACGGTGAATAAATGTATTAATAAAGTGGACATACGATGGCGGACTAACTTCTAAAAGTTGTTTCAAATAAAGTCGTCCGCTGATTTTAAGCGGGCAAGATTTGTTTGTATCGAATCGTGTTATAAAATAATTATATTCTTATGTCATTACATTTTGCGTATAACAGAAATTTTAGAAAATATATACTTGGTACTTTTATTTCATTATTTATAAAAAAACTACTTTTCGAAATTTATAAAATATTTTAATTTTGAAGCAATATGTTCTTGCTACAACTGCACGCCTAGTATGATATCTCAACACGCGCGCGACGCGCCTTCACTGCATACAAAATGACCTGTTTCTGCACTCTTCGGAGAGCGCAAGCCGATCTTGCCGTGACTTTCAGTATGGAAAAAAGCCGTGTCGCGCGCGTGTAGAGATTTCATGCTAGAGGGTCTGCTTGTTGGTAGGTAATTCTAATTATAGCGAATATTTAACCGTACTACAATTACATAAATAGTTACGAGTTAAGGTTTGATCATCTCTGAAGGGTTGACGGACACTTTACTGTCATTGTTATAAAGGTGAGAAATGTTAATCTACTTTCGATACTGACCTTACTTGACCGTACTAATTATGTTTTTGACCTCCAAAACTATCTGTGACTGTACCTTGCTACAAGTGTACCTTTAACGCGAAGCAGACCATTTTTCACAGCCAACCCATTATCGACTTTGCTACCGTCGAAAATCAATTATTACAATCACTAGTCCCCGAGAGCATCGAAGCGACTTAGGTTATCCGAGTGCAAGCGACTCTTTCTTGCAAGCATAAATTTACAATTAGCCATCCCGCTTTAATTGAAATCAGGATCGCAAACGTATTTTTCATCAATATCTTTTCTTATGTGTGTTTCTGAGCTCCAAATTCAGCGAATGTGTCTAGAAATATTTAGTACAATAAAAAGCCCATTCAGTGAAAAGAGAAGCTCTAATCAGCTATAACAGCTTTATTTGAGCTAATATAATTTGAATGTTATTAGGTAAGAAGATTTTTGGTTGGTTATTGGTTTGTCCCCCGCCTGCAATACGTACCTAATAACAATCAAATCACATAAAGCTGTTTTTTTTTAAATCTATATTAAAGAGCTTGGCCTGAGGCCATGTCGCTCTGTGGGTTTTTCTTTTGGGTAGGTTCACAGACTTTATATTATTAATTAAAAAAACTAGTTAATAGAGAATGAAGAAATAGAAAAATAAATGACTACAAATTTAAAGATTTCTTATAAATGGAGTAAACTGCCTTTGCTGCAGCCGACGTAGGTGCAGCCAAGGCACAATTACAACGCCCGATATTAAGGGACGGCAAGCCGTCAAACATCTGTCTCCTAAGGGGCTCGCCCCACATAAAGCTGTTATAGCTGATTAGTGATTATAGAGCTTGCTTTTCTCTTTTCAGTCAATAGGTTTTTATGCAGTCGGGTTTTTTTGTTTATCTTAATAATTCTACTTAGTAAACTTAATCTTTATCGTGTTATTGAGAGTGATCGCCTATCTGCCAGATCCTTAAATAAGACAATTTGTTTTCAAACTTTAAAACACTGTTTTTCATGTTTCGTTCGTGTTCAAAAAACTAGTGAGCGCGGCCTCGACCGGATCATAATTCTATGTTGTTTCAAATCAAATCAAATCAAATCAAAATTGTTTATTAAAAATAATATCACATAGATAACTTTCTGACGTCATGTTTTTGAATCTACCACCGCGTCGGAAGGTGTTCCGTTGTAGAGAAGATGCAGCCAGAAACTCTACAACACACTTCTTTTAAAAAAAACAAAATATACAAAGTACAATTACAAAAATCCAATATTAAACATAGTGTAACATTGTCAAGACCAGATATTTTGGTCATTCAAATAATCATCGAGTTTATAGTAACCTTTTTTACAGAGGACTTGTTTAACATGGTACTTAAGCAAATTCGATAACGGTTTGGAAGTGAATAATTCTTTGCGCTTTGCTTCGCCAGGTGTGTGCCGGCCCTTAAGAGAAGTTTATTCCGAATGCGTAAATGCGCGCTGCATACAAACGTAGTCTGGTGATATTTTCAATACTAACCAATTAAAGTCAATGAAAATTTTCAGAAACAATCTAGAAACTAATTTCTATGCTTGTATAAAGTCAGATTTTCGTTTAAAGTATACAGTTTTAGTGCTAGGATTAATTTAAGATTTGTATGGAAATCTTTGAGGCACTGTATCTTTAAAACTATACATTATAACGAAAATCTGACTTTATACAAGCATAGAGATTAGTTTCTAGATTGTTCCTGAAAAATGTCATTGACTTTAATTGGTTAATATTGAAAATATCACCAGACTTCGTTTGTATGGAGCGCGCTCCGAATTATATTCCCTAAAAGATGATTTGTAGTTGTAGCAAGATAAACTCCGTAGTTTTGTAAACCAATTTTCAAGATTAATTGTAGCAATGGGTTTGTTACTTTGTAAAATATCGTTTAGTAGTAAATTTTGAGTTAAATAATGACAATAGGGTATCTAGTATGTATACAACAGTGCATTTATATAATATAACCGCTTGTATGCTGCAGTGTCAAATATCCTTAACTATGATTGTATTAAAAGTGATTAATTATTGAAATATTATTATTAATGTACGATAGTTATGAATAAAAATGATTTTTAAGTCTTTCTTTATTGTTTTAATTCAGAACTTTACACTTTAACATTTAAATTTATTTGCCTTCAGAGAAGTTTATTCCGAATGCGTAAATGCGCGCTGCATACAAACGTAGTCTGGTGATATTTTCAATACTAAGCAATTAAACTCAATGAAATTTTGCAGAAACAATCTAGGAACAAATCTCTATGCTTGTATAGAGTCAGATTTTCGTTAAAATGTATAGTTTTAAAACCTAGCATTGAAACTGTATATTTTAACGAAAATCTGACTCCATACAAGCATAGATATTTGTTTCAAGATTGTTTCAGCAAAATTTCATTGACTTTAATTGGTTAATATTGAAAATATCACCAGACTACGTTTGTATGGAGCGCGCTCCGAATTATATCCCCTTAAAGATAAATATAATTGACAAGTTTTTTTGTTTGTTTCATATCTTATTAAAATTTAATTAAGTAACCTCTGTATATAGAGGGTGTATACAAATTTGAAATTGATTTGCTTTAAAGATACTATACTAAAGTCTTATAGCTTTGTATGGCAACTTGAGACAGTCTTACTATTACGTATGGGTGTTGAACTAAGGCAAAGAACATGACAGCATACAAAAAAACGATAACCTCAAATTTAAAATTTCACTTTTTTTTTCACAAAAAAAGCCGTGGTTGTCCAGTGGCGAGTAACCTTGCCTGCTATGCAGGAGGCGATGGTTCGATCCCCGTCCAGGCCGACTCCTACCAATGAGTTTTTCGGAATTTATGTACGATTTGTAACACCACTGGCTTTTCGGTGAAGGAAAACATCGTGAGGAAACGTGCATGCTTCAATTTCGAGGCATGTATTGTACCCACTGTCCATTATAAGTGGCGACGGGCTCACCCCCCGTCACACTGGACAGAGTTTCGGTACTACTGGTGAAACGTGGATGTTCTGAGGTTTCAGAATATCTCTGACTACCCCCTCGGGGAATATATAGTCGTGAGCATATGCTTATGCTTACTTTTTTTTACGGCGGGTTGTGATCTTAAAACGGCAATCGGTAATCTTTTTGTTAATTAAGAGGATATAATTCGAAGCGCGCTCCATAAAAACGTACTATGGTGATATTTTCAATACTAACCAATTAATGTCAATGAATTTTTGCTGAAACAATCTTGAAACAAATATCTATGCTTGTATGGAGTCAGATTTTCGTTAAAATATACAGTTTCAATGCTAGGATTAATTTAAGATTTGTATGGAAATCTTTGAGGCACTGTAACTTTAAAACTATACATTTTAACGAAAATCTGACTCTATACAAGCATAGAAATTTGTTTGTAGATTGATTTTGAAAAATTTCATTGAGTTTAATTGGTTAGTATTGAAAATATCACCATAGTACGTTTGTATGGAGTACGCTCCGAATTATATCCTCTTAAAACTAAAGACTCCAGTACTAATAGGTTCACAACTGCAAGACAGAAATGACAAGAACAAAAGAGTATAGAAATAGATCTTAAAGATAGAAAACGTCGTCAAGTGAATCTAAACGGGACCTGTTTCTTTGTTTGTGCAAACATCTACTGAGCGGCTTGAGTGGACTGGAGAGATGTTACTGCACTTTAAACGACCATCATTTCAGTCTCCAACGGGTAATGAATGATTGCGTATCTGTGACTTAGACGAATTATATACGGACCCGCCTCGCCTTAGCATATCCCCTCTGCCAACGTGCAAGATCAAAAGATCTTACGCATTTACTTACAATTTTATACCTTATCTCTAAACGGGACAGCCTATAATTGCGGAACAATAATTTCGAACTTATCACGTTTGGGGTTCACACGACACTGTTTTTCATGAGTTTTAACATTCAAAATTAGAATCTAAACTAATGGCATAAAATTCAAAGTTGCGTATCTCGTGCTACCTCGCCCCCCGTAAAAAGTGTCAGAAAAGTTTATTAGTAGAATTACACGCGTAACTAGTCGTCATATAAGTAGTCTAAGATCTGTGATTATTATTCTTGGTCAAAGCCTTTCGCCCAGAAAGATGCGATATAAGAAACTTAACTATTTCTACATTCTTGCTGATTTTCAAAGCCTGTACATCTTTTCAGAGCATGCCGTATTTCGAACTAAGCACATGCATCATACCTACTTCCCTTTGAATGATTAATTGAAAACTTATTGAAATTCAAAAAGTTATCACTATTCGATAAATTATTTAGTATTTAAGACTGCTAACTGGAAAGACATTAACATTCTTCGACGAGACATGAGGAAAATGTTTCCAAAAACCATTGTTATTTTGTTGTTAGTGCCCTTTGTCTATGGTAAGTACTAAACCTAAGAATTTTTCGTCCGTTTTGTTGAATTATGATTTTCAAATTCAAATAATTTATTTGTATTAAAATGCTATAGGGGTAATAATATGCCACGCACGACAAAGCCACAGGTCCGGCACTTCAAACAACGTTTTAGATTTGACACTAAGAGGAAGGATCTCTTTTTAAGACTAGAGTGAGCCATACCAATTGTAAAGTGTCCACTTTTTTTGACGTTTAGGTTTGAGTGTGTGGTGTCAAGTAGTATGGACAAAAGGCACCAAGTGACATATGGCCTTATGTTTACGGTCACTTTTCACACACACTAGCTCAAAATTAAGTGGACAGCCGCATAAACAAATATCTATAGTTCCATCTCCTTCTACTATTAAAGTTACGTCATAAGACAAAAGAGACCAACTACAATCGTAAATTTATGCGGACTCTATGGAGATACTTTCTCTTTGATTTGACATTTGTACATAACATAAGTCTGCCGTCCATTACCTATAATGCCGTTAACCAACATCTGCTCAATGAATCACAAAAAGATTCTCTATCGACCTAGCTAACTCATATTTTCCTGTCTTATCTAGTTTCAATGATATCTCGAACTTGTAAATAGCTGGTTTATTTATCATACAGCATCCATTTTACCTCAAGTCCCGCGTAAATCGAAAACATATTTTCGTAGATAACGGCATTATAAGTAATGGACGATAGATGGCTTGACTTACCACGCATCGTATGAACATCATTATATATTTTGTTACTTTTAATACTTCATTCTGTTATTAAAAATAGTATTTAAGAGGATATAGTTCGGAGCGCACTCCATACAAACGTACTATGGTGATATTTTCAATACTAACCAATTCAAGTCAATGAAATTTTGCAGAAACAACCTAGAAACAGATCTCTATGCTTGTATGGAGTCAGATTTTCGTAAAAATTTACAGTTTCAAATAGAGATTTATTTTGTTTCTAGATTGTTTCTGCAAAATTTCATTGAGTTTAATTGGTTAGTATTGAAAATATCACCATAGTACGTTTGTATAGAGCGCGCTCCGAATTATATCCTCTTAAATCCTTGTGTTTTAGGCTACGGCTCTGGTCACCTCCGGGACTCGAATCATGATGAACCATGCCAGTTGTCAGACTTAAGATGCATCAGGGACACGTTAGCTGCCAGATCTACTTGCAACAAGTACAGGGTATGGGGTTGTATTCCTGAGGAATCTACGAACTTTGAGCTTGAATACGAGGCTCCATTCTTTCAGTCTTCGCTGAGAGATCAGTATACGAGGGTCACTGGTTTAGACAGTTGTAAAGTTGGCGCTTTTCAGTAAGTAATTTTTAATTTATTGCATACGCTCACGACTATATTCCCTGAGGGGGTAGTCAGAGATATTCTGAAACATCAGAACATCCACGTTTCACCAGTAGTACCGAAACTCTGTCCAGTGTGACGGGGGGTGAGACCGTCGCCACATACTGGACAGTAGGTACAATACATGCCTCGAAATTGAAGCATGCAGGTTTCCTCACGATGTTTTCCTTCACCCAAAAGCCAGTGGTGCTACAAATCGTATATAAATTCCGAAAAACTCATTGGTACGAGTCGGCCTGGACGGGGATCGAACCATCGCCTCCTGCACGGCAGGCAAGGTTACTCGCCACTGGACCACCACGGCTTTTTTATTGTTTGTTAAATTGCGGTAACGTTGGCAACGGGTTCGATCCCCGTCACACTGGACAGAGTTTTAATAGTGAAACGTGGATGTTCTGAGGTTTTGCAGAATATTTCTGACTACCCCGTCGGGGAATATAGTCGTGAGCATATGCATGCATGCATGCAAATTGCGCTAAAGTCCTAGCCACCAGTCTTTAGGTATATGGGTCCTTCTTAATTTGCTGACACTTTTTAACAGGATGATCAGACCGTCAAACTCAACAACTTTCTCTATGGCACCAACATCGAAATCACGAAAAAATCAGCTGTTCCATACAAAACTGCAAACCTACTCGAGCCGATGTATGTGACCGTTAATGTTGTTTTTCTCGATTTCGATATTGGTCCCATAGACATAGTTGTTTAGTTTAAAGGTCTGATCATCCCCTTAAAAAAATTAAGAAATAATTGAAAATAAGTTGTCCAGATATTTACGACAAAATACACGTTTAGATATAATAGGTAACATTTACTGGAAATAATTTATTGAAAATTAGCAATGCTCAGAAATATTTGAACAACTTGTAAGCTACAATATATCTGATGGCGATTATATGTGGCTCGGTGGTTTAGACCATCAAATAAAACATCTTTCACTATGATGGAGCCAACATCGACAAAAAATTAGGGTGTTTTGTGACGAATCAGTCACAAAGTCGAAATTCGGAATACAATTCGGTAGAGTCGAGTCGAGGAAATCTTGAGGAAGCAACTTATTCTTAACGTGTGGGCAGCAAGCCCTGGTGTCAGAGTTTTATCAGACCGCCTTACGGCCTCTGACGTGGTTTTTATGTAACGACTACTACCACCAGATATAGTAGCTGGGACCAACAGCTTAACGTGCCATCTGAAGCACAAAATCATCTTTCTTTCAGACAATCAGGTGATTCAGCCTGCAATGTCCTACCCAACTGGAGAAATACGCATAAAGTGATCTATCACTAGGTGTCCTCCGTGGCAAAAGCCCAATGCTCTTAAACATTAGACCACGGAGGCGGAACCTATAAAAATCGAAAGCCTTATTTACAGCACCAATCCAGTCACCAACGCCACAGTCCTGTGTATCGAATGCCGAGGTGTGTTCATAGAAGCAAACCGCTCAGTCAGGAGACATTATCCCTGCAACGAGGACGAGCAGCACTGTTACCACATCACTGGAGATTACAGTAAGGAGAATATACTGATATGGGGTGCGAATTTTGAAAATCACCGGTGATACAGTTTTTGAGAGTTACGCGGTTATTATTTAATCTAGAATTACACATTTTAACGTCACCGGTGAGCTTGAACGGTTTTTAAATCTCATACAAAAGTCTTCTCATACCCATGAGTTCAATACGAGTGGGTACCCCTGGCACTCGTATTGAACTCATGGGTATAGTAATAATTTAGTCATGGGTAAGATTAATAAATGCGAACTTGGGGAAATCGGTGAATATCGGTCTTTTTACTCAGCCTATGTTTGAAAAATCACACTAAACCTAATTAAATGTGTAAAAATGTTGCAGTGCGATTTTTGAAACTCATTCGTTGAACTCAGCAGTTGAAAATGTCAATATTACTATGGAGATATGCATCCTTCTACTGCTGCTTTGACTTTCAAAAATCGCACTCCTGAAGTATGATTTTTGAAAGTCAAATCAGCAGTAGAAAGATGCATATCTCCAGAGTAATATTGACATTTTCAACTGCTGAGTTCAAAGTATGCGTTTCAAAAATCGCAATCCAGATAGAACGAGATCGCACTGCAACATTTTTACACATTTAGTTAGGTAGTTCGATTGCAATTTCAAGATATGAACTAAGATCCGACCGTAAATTATGCATCTACATATTTGTTTGGGAAACGAAATGTGAATTACGTGAAAGTTCATACAACGCCGCTGGGTTGCCTATCAAAATCTTGCCGCAAGTACCTTTGCCATTATGATTTTTGGTACAATTATTTCCACCTATCTGTTTGGAAAGTAAAAGACAAGCCATCGGGAAGAAACCGATCTAAAAAACTGGAAAAACTAGGGCTACCACCTCTCAGCCTGCCGCAACTCTAGGGTGGCCAGAAGTAATTTTTAACCCTAGAATAGATTGAGAGGTGGCAAACCTAGTTTAGACTACCTGCAAATCGGGTGTCGTATGAGATGAAGTGATACGTCAGAGAACTAAAGTGGTTGACATAGCTCAGAAAATTAGCGAGCCGAAGTGGTAATGGGCTGGTCATATCTGCCAAAGAACGAATTAGGGGTCGTCTTTTAATCACGTTAGGCTCAAAAAGGGAGGAACGGGTTCGGATAGCATCAAGTGTAATTATTTTCGCGAAAATCTACTTAAACTAAAAAATATTTGCAAAATTATTTTATTAAAAAAAAAACTCAGTATTTGTTTTTTCTTCTACAAAGAAATTCACGTGATGTTGGATGAGGGCCGGGGAGGGTAGGCTTGACCCCTTACCTATGGGGAGTTGAAGAGTAGAGACCACGAACTGGTAGGCGCAGTGTGGGATGCCCTGCTGCCCGCTGGACAGACGACCTAACCATGGTAGTTGGAAGCGACTGGATGAGGAAGGCCGAGGACTGAGTTTTGTGGCGCGCCTTGGGAGAGGCCTGTGTTCAGCAGTGAACGATGATAGGCTGATGATAATGATAATGAAATGTAACTTTTTTTTCCAGGTTCACTCATCCTGACAATGAATCTGCCAGACCCAGATAACTTCGACATTTGCTCCGAAAAGGCATACGCTGATTTTGACACGTTGCCAGAAATCAAAATTACCCCAAGTGGTAGGTTCTCTTATATTTAACTATTTCTTTATTCGTAGTTCACTTACTAATTTGTACAGCAGGGCCTAGCATAGTGCGGACGATAAAGTTCAAGCGCTATATCTCCCGCTCTGTACGGTGCTGAGTGTGTACTCTTATACGGGTGTAAACTACGTTACATACTTAAGAGGATATAATTCGGAGCACGCTCCATACAAACGTACTATGGTGATATTTTCAATACTAACCAATTAAACTCAATGAAATTTTTCAGAATCAATCTAAAAACAAATTTCTATGCTTGTATAGAGTCAGATTTTCGTTATAATGTATAGTTTTAAAGTTATAAGTGCCTCAAAGATTTCCATACAAATCATAATTAATCCTAGCATTGAAACTGTATATTTTAACGAAAATCTGACTCCATACAAGCATAGAGATTTGTTTCTAGATTGTTTCTGCAAAATTTCATTGTCTTTAATTGGTTAGTATTGAAAATATCACCATAGTACGTTTGTGACGTGTTGGACCGCGCTCCGAATTATATCCCCTTAAAGGTGTGCTTCAGACCATCAACCTGAACATCATTTACTATAGGACCTAATATTGAAATTGCCGTGCAGGAGGCGGTGGTTCGATCCCCGTCCGGGCCGACTCGTACCAATGAGTTTTTCGGAATTTATGTACGATTTGTAACACCACTGGCTTTTCGGTGAAGGAAAACATCGTGAGGAAACCTGCATGCTTCAATTTCAAGGCATGTATTGTACCCACTGTTCATTATAAGTGGCGACGCGACGGGCTCACCCCCCGTCACACTGGACAGAGTTTCGGTACTACTGGTGAAACGTGGATGTTCTGAGGTTTCAGAATATCTCTGACTACCTCCTCGGTAAATATAGTCGTGAGTAAATGCTTATGTAAAATGTTTTTACTTGGTGGTTTTCTTTTTATGTAAGAGTTTTTTTTAATTATAATTTTTTTTTTAAGTTTCTTTGGCTATCCTTCGGGGAAAATAGCCGTAAAATCTTAATGTTTATTTTTTTATTTTCTCTTCTGTTTATAGATAGAGCAGCAAAGGAGTTTTTGAATCGCGAAGAAAATAACATACTGGATAATCTAGAGATTTACATACGCGAATTATTCGCTACAAGAGCCACTGTTTTATTTAGATATATCGTAAATTCTTTACTTTGCGAGTATAATTGTTAAGAAAATGAATGAAAAAACTATAATATTTTCGTAACTACTTATTTTGCTGTTGATTTTCAAATAAAAATAAAAGTACTTAGTAACAATTTCAAAATTTTACACTTTAAAAAAAATGTTTTATTGCACTGTTAAAAATAAATGAAATTAAAACTTTTCAAATACCTGTCTTATTATTTTATGTAATGTTTTAGGGTTCCGTAGTCAAAAAGGAACCCTTATAGTTTCGCCATGTCCGTCCGTCTGTCCGTGTGTCGAGTCTGTTCGTTGACGATTTTTTCTCGTCTATCCTATGGTGTGGGGTATCGTTGGATAGGTATTTTAAAAATATTATGGGTGTGGGAAAACCATTTTTTGATTTCGGGATTCGTTAGTGAAATATTAAGATTTAAAGTGAAAATTTTTGTTAGAGTCAATTTTAGCAAAACGGTTGTTTCTGGATACGTGAAAAAATTCACGGCAGTAGTGTATATATTAAAAGGAAAACTATCACTTTATTAGCCGTTAAACCGTAGTATAAAACAAAAAGACCCCTTCTAAGTCCGTATATTGTGACGGGCAACTACGGAACCCTATCCTGCGCGTGGCCCGACACGCACTTGGCCGGTTTTTTATTATTATTTAATCAATTACAATAATACCTAAGAAATAAAACTAGATTGAATACCTTTAAATACCTTACCTCAAATCTGAGGTATTTAATGAAATGATATACCTAACTACCTAATTAATGTAAGATAAAATAAATATTCTCTAATATCTTTCTCTCTCTCTTTTCTTCTTTTTTTATCTTTCTAAATTTTTTCTGGTCGTTTTAAATCTTTTAGATTTTCTTTGTAATTTATGCATAGTTAATATCCTAAAACTGAAATAAAAATTGAATGAGTTAATGACAATCTAAGAGGAAGGATCTCTCTTTAAGACTAGAGTGAGCCATACCAATTGTAAAGTGTCCACTTTTTTGAAGTATAGGTTTGAGTGTGTGGTGTCAAGTAGTATGGACAAAAGGCACCAAGTGACATATGGCCTTATGTTTACGGTCACTTTTCACACACACTAGCTCAAAAAAAAGTGGACAGCCGCATAAACAAATATCTATAGTTCCATCTCCTTCTACTATAAAAGGTACGTCATAAGACAAAAGAGACCAACTACAATAGTAAATTTATGCGGACTCTATGAAGATCCTTCCTCTTAGATGACAATGTAATTTACACTAAATAACAATGAAACACCACTGTAACACCACTGGCTTTCGGTGAAGGAACGGCAACATCAAATGTCAAATTCTGACGTTGTGAATACCTTTATTTTAATGGCCAGTTATTTTAAGTTGATTTTAAGTTTACCAAGGAGTTCACAGGTTTTCCAGTGACGTCACTGGACGGACCGAAAAACGATGTTATTTTATTAAAAATATCTGTAATCCTTTCACTTTAAAATCTCTGACATAGAAAATATTATCATTGAGACAATTATCTCGAAATGGTTTTCGATTCAGCCGACTAAAAAAACTTGACATACCGAATTGCAGCGTTACTCAGGGAGCAGTTACTGACTTTTACTGCGGACTATTGGAGGGACACCGAAGGGTCTACCGAGCCAAATGAATGAACTTAAGCAACCGGCCTAGGGGCACCCAGAGGGGTACTGACAAGAATGTAATAATAGTGAGCGCGCTCTCGGGTCGCGACAGGTCTATCGTGCGCGGGGGTGCGGGGTGCGGGAGGAGCGCGTCTTGCCCGCTCTGCCTGCGCGCAGACGATTTGTAAGTCATAGTTCGGACTCCCGTATGTCAAAATCCATACATTTTCGCCACGCTTAGCTCGAGCTAAGACCAAAAAAATCGTCTCTGAATCTCGGCCTAAGTCAACAGAGACTTGGGGTACGCACCGGCAGCAGTGTCAACATTTATACTTGCGAACGCGCACGTACAATGGTTCGAACTGGTTGTATTGTGTACGGATGTGATTCCACATTGAATCAAAATAAAGATTTGTTGGAAATAAAGTGGTTTGAAACATTTTTAACGCGATTTGAAACATTGTTGTTTTTACTGGAGATACCGTTTGAAACTGCAGTTAACACTATAAATAGGTAAGCTACGCTGCTACATAAATGTTTTTGTACACAATACATGTGGCCGCCATCTTGCCGTGTCGCCGGCGCGTCGCGTGGTTTCTTAGAAGCGCGCCTACTGTTATCGTATATGTACTTTGGTACTGACCTCGGCATAGGACGTTGTTGGGGCTACGCGGCGGATTGGGTAGCTGGGATCGGTGAGAACCTTAGACGAATTATACCTATACGGACTCGCCTCTCCTTAGCATTTCCCCTCTGCCAACGTGCAAGATCAAAAGATCTTACGCATTTACATACAATTTTATACCTTATCACTAAATGCGACAGCCTATAATTGCGGAACAATAATTTCGAACTTATGACGTTTGGGGTTCATACGACACTGTTTTTCATGATTTTTAACATTCAAAATTAGAATCTAAACTAATGGAATAAAATTCAAAGTTGCGTATCTCGTGTTACCTCGCCCCCCGCAAAAAGTAGCAGAAAAGTTTGTTAGTAGAATTACACACGTAACTTGTCCGCATATAAGTAGTCTAAGGACTATTTATATGTGGACTGGTTACGCGTGTGATTCTACTAACAAACATTTCTGCCACTTTTTGCGGGGGGCGAGGTAACATGAAATCCGCAACTTTGGATTTTATTCCCAATAACTTTAGATTCTAATTTTGAATGTTAAAAATCATGTAAACTAGTCTCGTGTGAACCCCAAACGTGCTAAGTTCGAAGTTATTATTTCGCAATTATAGGCTGTCTCGTTTAGTGATAAGGTGTAAAATTGAATGTAAATGCACAAGATCAATTGTGCTTATGCCGTGGCAGAGGGGAAATGCTACCGCAAGGCTAGTCCTTATAATAATTAGTCAAAGGTGAGAACGCCCCGTGCAGGAGTGCAATTATTCGCTGTCAAAAACATCGATGAGCTCACAAATGAAACACCCCTCTTGCTCCATCAGATCTTCGAAGTTTTTGTATAGGTTTGACACATGACAGACAACCTTAGCGATACCGAATGAGGGAATTTCCGAAAGCCATTTTAAAAGAAAAAGTAGTTCCATATGGTTCGATAGATGGCGTTGAGGAAACATGGATGAGCGACCTTGCAGATAATAAAATACATATAAAATAGTATAAATTTTTGTTTTTATGTAAGCAAATAAATAGGGTCCGTCCGGTACTACTGGTGAAACATGGATTTTCTGAGGTTTCAGAATATCACTGACTACCCCCTTGGGGAATATATTCTACTTTAACGGATGTACGTCCAGACTTAGTGACATGCATTTTACCCTAAATTTCCGTCTTCGCATCCATCTCGCGTCAATGCCATCTTTCGCGGTATATTGGAACTACGTTTTACTAACTGTCAAAAAAAAACCTCATTGACAACTCGCCGATGTTTCAACGACGAATTTAAGGTTGTGACGACATGTTTGCGCTTAGAGAATTTCATGTAAGCTCATCACAAACGGCCGCTATAATATGTTGCTGCACTCTTCTAACGCACGCATGTTGCTTCCTCTCACTCACACGCAGGAAAGAGAGGTGCTTATTTAACTTTGCGTGCGTAAGAAGAGCGCAGCAACATATTATAGCGGCCGTGTGTTACATGTCCATTTGAATATTTCATTGTACTGTGCAAAATTTTGTAATGTGTCTCGCTCGGCATTATAAGATGGCAGGGGACGAAATAAAACAAAAACGAAAAAATAAATTTTTAATCAGCCAATATTTTCGAATGAGGCGTTTTCCAAGACTAGTAAATGGAAAAGTCAGTAGGTGGCAATATTAAAAGTTCTGAAAAACCTGTCACACTGACAGTAAAAAGTGCTGTTTGTCTATGGTTTGCATAATGTCTGACAGGTGGTGTTGCCATTGGATAAATTTGTTCACTACCAATACAATACGCAATAACACCGAAAATTTTAGTTTGTTATACATAAATGAACATTAACTATACAAAAACTCGATGAATTCAAAGTATCACAACGTCTTTCATATAACAAAAATCTTAAACTTATTAATAAATCAAAAAATTGCTCCCTTAAAATAGGGAATCGAGAAAAACACTGAACACTTTCGAGTTGACAGCTCAATGAGCGCGATTGTAACGTCTTTGTTGAACTATATTTTTTTGGAGTCACGTTGCAGGTCGCGCGTCGCGTCTGTGCCTGCCACGAGGCTCCGCATTCCTTAATCTCTTCTTGTTCGTTATCAAAAACAATCCCTGAGATTGGGATAGATACTCCCACAAACTGCTTGACATTGGCGGAAATGCGGTGCTAACGCACAAGCAAAAAGTCCATTAATTATAAATAAAAAATAAAAACAACTAATTTTTTTTTAATGAAGACGCCTCCTTGAATTGCACAAGTAACTAATTAAGTAATTCTTCTATATGTCATGATGTCAGTTCAGTAGGTAGGTAATTAAAAATGAATTTGATTAATCAAATTTGAACAAGCTCTTACAACCAAAGTTGCAAATTAGGTTATTGATATAAATCCTTATGTACATATTGATTGCATAAAAAGCAACCTCGCGGTCAAATATGGTTCGGTCTTTACGGAAAATACCTATTTGGTCGCATTTTATGAATTCTTCTGTAGCTTTGTCTGAAAAAAGAAAAAATATTTTATTTAGTCAACAAAAAAAAAATCTATGGTTTAAATTAGCAAGATGGTGGTCCAGAGTACATTTTCAGCGAGTTGAAACTTTCAAGAAGTTGAGCGAGCCGCGTCGTACACTATACAGCTACCATATTAAAAAGACGCCACCTCACAAGTTTCAACACTTCTCAACACGTCTTCTTAATTTTAATGGAGTATAATATTGTCGTGTGATTTCCAACGCCATCTTTATTGAGATCGCAGTAGGGTGAAATGAACATTTCATGAAATATATATTATAATATACAGATGGCTATGTGCACGACACTAGCGCCCCTAGAGGTGTCGGACCGCCGTGAATTATTTCAAGTAACATGTTAGTTAAAAGTTTGTTATTTTTTAGAATAAAATAATGTAAAATCTAAAGAAATTAGCAACATTATTGATATACAATTTTTTTAAATACCTATTTGCTAGAAATCCACGATATTTGCAGTGCCAATTTCCGTAAAAACTTTTATCCCAGTTTTCACAACTTTGCAGATACAATTTCAAAAAACCCTTTTTAGTGAGCTTTTTAGTGTTTTGGTGAGCTTTTTACCTATAATTATAGATGACAATATAAACTTCCATGCCATATTTTAAGTTTGTAGTCTTTACAGTTTTGAAGATTTCGTGTTGAGTTAGTGCGTGAATTTGCATAGATTCAAGCATATATTTGACACAGCTTGTCCCACAAAAATACACATTTCTACCACCCCGGGCGCTGCGATCGATTTGTCAGTTCCCATCACCATTTCGCACATAGCCATAAATCAATAATAACAATAATATTAACACGGTGAAATTTATAGCATTGGTATCGTCTTAATCTCATAGAGAAATTACACGCTCCCATAGGGTCTACGAAACGTCGAATAAACTCAGTCCGAACGAAAATATAAAGGCTTGAAGTAAACGTAATGAAGATAATTTCAACTTCAAGCCTTTTATATCTTCGTTCGGACTGAGTTTCGAGATATTTGTAATAACAAGTTTTGTTTGTTACTTTATTCTGAACTAAAATATTCAAGTTTGGTTGATCGCGCCAAAAACTTCGAAAAATAAGGCGCCTATCTTTCATACAAAACCAGCATTGTCTTTTAAATCGGGAGAAGTTTCACATCTGCCGGGCGTCCCGTGACAACCAACTTTTTAGGATTCCGTACCCAAAGGGGGAAAACGGGACCCTATTACTAAGCCCACGTTGTCCGTCCGTCCGTCCTACCTATTCAGGGCTGTCACTTTTGAACCGTAATAGCTAGACAGTTGAAATTTTCACAGAATATACGTTATTACGGCGGATTTGTTAACACATAATAAGAATGGCAAAAAGTTAAAAATTAAAGGGGGTTCTTAACAAGAACCTAGTTTTTATCAACGTTTTTTCTTCACGCTCTATCGTAAAAACGGTTATACATACAAGTGTCAAACTTGGTGTGATTATAGAGAAAACTATACAGTATAACCAAATAATAAAAACCGGCCAAGTGTGAATCGGTCTCGCGCTAAAGGTCCAAAAAAAAAATTTGTTTTAAGTTAATATGTTGTGTTGTGTGGTGGTGTGGTACGGAACCCTCGGTGCCCGAGTAGCCCGATTCGCACTTGACCGGTTTTATTTTTTGTAATCCTTCATCTTTTACTAAATTAATAATTACCATGTGGCAGTAATTTCAAGCTCTGCAGTTCGCTGATGAAGGAATATGCTCTAGTTCCACAGAGGTCCAAAAAGCTGGAGGGACGCATACTTATCTTAATGCGTAATGAACCTGCAATATTTTACTGGATTAATTTTATACAATGGTACTGTTGGCAGCACCAACATAAAATGTAGTAATTTTAAAAGTTGTATTTCCGCTTCCGTCTGAAGAATTGTTACTATATGAGTATCAAAATATATAATAAAATTCCCGAAAGCTTTAAACAACAAAACACTAAATTAATGTTAAATAATTTATACAGATGGCTAGTGCAACATAGTTTTTATAGCGTTGAAAAGTTTTAAAATTTTAAATAGTAGATGTAAAATATTTACAGAATGTTAGTATTATAGGTTTTAGTTTTTTTAAGTTGTTACACATTTGCATGCTGTTGCTACAACTGAACAGAAGAAGCTTATTTTATTATATTTTACCATCTTTTGTATACCTGTTTCAAGGCAAATAAATGATATTTCTATTTCTATTTTTACGTAGTCTAGGAAAAATAAGGTTTGAGATTGCATTAAAGACACTTTAGTAAATTGTGTTTGAAATAATATTACTGTTAGTTTATAACATTTATGTCGAGATTTCGTGGTTATATTGGCTCAGGAACCGGAGAAATACCTTACAATCTATATAAATGTACAAAGGACAAGCTTATTTCGAAAGATATTTCTTCCAGCACACTAGCAAAAGAGACAGTTAATTATCACACGCCAAATTTAATGTGTACAAACAAACAGTAAAAAATTTAGTTTTGAGGTTATAATTTTTGAAGACTTACAAAATATTAAACATCTACTCAAATTTACGATATTAAACGGGGATTATTATTGTTATAAGTAAAACGTATTGAATGAAGCCATCATGTACAAAATCACCAGTTTTCAATTTTTAGTTCATACCTAAATTTAATATTTTGTAAATATCTTAATTATTCAATAACACACAATAAAAAATCGGGGATTATTGAGAATTTATGTTTTTCAGGTATTTATCTATTCCAAATTATCCAAAAGTGAAATTAATGCAACCTTCTCCATACAAAAATGCGTAGATTTCCCCGACTAACGATGCTTGTGCGTGTAACTAACTCTGGTGTAAAAATCACTAAAATAAACCTCCAGTGCTGCAAACAAGACTTTCCTTTACATCGAACCACTCCTGCCACCAGAAAAACTACAGTCCACTAAACCCTCTCCAGCGGAGCCGAATTAAACACCGGTAGGCCACGTTCCCTAAAGATACTTCTTAATATGCTCCATGGTCTAATGTTTAAGAGCATTGGGCTCTTGACACGGAGGTCGTGGGTTAGATTCTCGTGGAGGACACGTGGTGATATGTCACTTTGTGTGTTTTTCCTCAGTTGGATAGGACATTGCAGGCTGAATCACCTGATTGTTTGAAAAGAATGATGATTCCGTGCTTCAGATAGAACGTTAATCCGTTGTTCCCGGCTACTATCTCTGGTGGTAGTAGTCGTTACATAAAAAGCACGTCAGAGGCCGTAAGGCGTTCTGAAAGAACTCTGACACCAGGGCTTGCTACCCACACGATAAGAAGAAGATTATTTCGACGGTTTTTTCAGAGATTGATCAGACCATCAAACTGAACAAATTTCTCTATTGGACCAACATCGAAATCATGAAAATAATCAGCCATTCCATACATTATTGGGGCGAGTAGGTTTGCAGTTTTGCATGGAACAGCTGATTTTTTTCTCGAGATTTCGATGTGGATCCCATATAGAAAGTTGTATAATTTGATGGTCTAAACATCCTCTCAAAAACCGTCAGCATATTAAAAGGACCATCATTTATATAGGTGCTTATCTACATTGCAAAGTATACACCCTGTATACAGAATGTCCCAAAAATTATGTCAAGTGGAAGTCCAGAGTTAGAGCATCCCTAGGGGACCCGAATCACCCACATATATCTAGACTTTCGCTTGGCACTATAATTATTTTGGGACACCCTGTACCTTATTTATAATCTGTGGTAATACTAAGTGTTTCTTGCTTACGGTAAACCATAAAAACTTCATATTTAAAGAAACTATCTTGCTTGAATTCTTGATGCAGAATAGCAGTTCGATTCGCTTCAAATGTTATGTCCGGGCAATCCATAGCGAATATCGTCGTATCCGAACTTAAGTCTGTGCTGTAAAAAATTGAACAAAGTTGCATAAAAGACAATGTGGGTTTTGTATGGAAGGTTGGCGCCTTATTATTCGCCGTTGTTTTTGGCGCGGCCATCAACCAAACTTGAATATTTTAGTTCAGAACTTTGACTATTTATATGTGGACTAGTTACGCGTGTAATTCTACTAACAAACATTTCTGCCACTTTTTGCGGGAGCCGAAGTAACATGAAATCCGCAAATTTGGATTGTATAACTTTAGATTCTAATTTTGAATGTTAAAAATCATGAAAAGTAGTCTCGTGTGAACCCCAAACGTTCTAAGTTCGAAGTTATTGTTTCGCAATTATAGGCTGTCTCGTTTAGTGATAAGGTTTAAAATTGAATGTAAATGCACATGATCAAATTGTTCTTATACCGTGGCAGAGGGGAAATGCTACCGCAAGGCTAGTCCTTATAATAAATGGGAACTTGTTGTCAGCATCTGACTATCAATTAGTCTTTTGAAATCCGACTGTTGTTTATAGTTAGGGAGGCGAGGTAGCTAAATGGCGTAATTCAACGGCGCCGTCGAGACCTATCAAAATCGAAAGATAAAATAATTTCGAAAAGAAAAGCTCGTATGGTAAAAACCATTTTAGCGGTGGGTTTGGCGTGTACGGTTTATCAAAAATGTTAAAAAAAACAGTTACTTGGGCATTCTCGAGCGCGTCAGATATTCATACTACGTATGCCCCAAGTGCCTCTGATAACAATGGTATACTAATCTGCCGGTTTGCGTGGTGGGGGTAGGCATATAAAGTAGTCAAAAATGCAAAAAAAAAAATGTACTCGAGCGCGTCAGATTTTCGGAAGGGGTGTTAAGTAGGCCCCAAGGAAGCTCCCATTAAAAAAACTGACGATTTCGGCGTGACGATAAGTTACGATGAATTTTTGAAAATGCAAAAAAACTAAAGTTTTTTTGAAATACTCGAGCGCGTCAGATTTTCATAGGGGAGGTTTATCTCGGTATCCTGAAAGCATATTTTCTTAATCTGACAAAAATGTTGGTGGGTTCTCTTAATCTGACCAAAAATAGGTACGGTACTGCGGTAGGGGACCATATATATATATATATATTAGGGTGTACCGAAAATTCCCTTCCACCGCTTCTTTCCCCACCATCAATGTTGCGAAATAAAGGAAAAATACTGGTAGGACGGCATATTTCCGCGCCGCATCGTTATTTCATATACATTTTTTTAACACCCTCTGTTTTCGAGATATACTCAAAAAACCGGGAGTTTGAGTTTTTATGATGCTTCAAGTCAAAAAGTTTTAACTTTGGACAAAAATGTAAAGAGACCTTTTTTGTGTAAAATAAAATTACCTTTTTTGTTTATTTAAACTTTTTTTTTGTAAAATGTATCGTTCGCGACTTATATGCCGCAACGCGTTTTTCGGAAGACGAAATGGCTCCTCCACACATCCGGTCATGCGGAAACCGGCAGATTTTGTATTTTTAGTAAGTTTTAGATTATATTCTTCAAAATAAAAAAAAATAAAATCGCGCTCGAGAATGCCGGATTAACGTTTTTTTTTTACAAGTCCGCGACCCTATAACTCGGCGGCGTCAAGGACTTATCGTCAGATTAGTTAAATTTAGTCTTAAAACACTAAAATCAACCCCCAATATTTTAATCTGACGCGCTCGAGCATTTCAGACTATCGATTTTTTTTTACTAATCTGATCGTCTATCCTAGGCGCGCGTCACTACATATAGAGCTAAATACTTTACAAGGTTGTTCTATTAGGTCTAAGGTATCTCTCATATCTTAAACTGCCACGCTCGAGTATTACCGAAAATTCCCCTATTCGCCTCCCTAACTATTAGCTGTAAGTTCTCCAAAAAGGAAATAAATAAAAAAAAAAAAAAAAAATAGTCAAAGGTTCAGAATAAATAATAAATAAAACTTGTTAATACATGCATATCCCTAAACTCAGTCCAAACGGAGATACAAGGCTTGAAGTTGAAAATGTATTCATTACGTTTACTTCAAGCCTTTATATCTCCGTTCGGACTGAGTTTAGAGACATACTAGTCATAACAAGTTTTGTTTGTAACTTTATTCTGAACTATAATATTCAAGTTTGATTAAAGGTCGTGCTAAAAAAATAGGTGAAAAGAAAAGAGGTTCCATTTTTAGGCATTGGCTTTCGGCAGCAACCAAAACTGGTTTTAGGGTGAATCTTCAGGGTTTTTGAACGATGTAATCTAGATATCCGTCCGAACAATTTCATCTTGTTTAAATAAGACTTTGTATATTTAGTTTTGTTTAAAAGAAGTGTGTTGTAGAGTTTCTGGCCGCATCTTCTCTACAACGGAACACCTTCCGACGCGGTGGTGGATTCAAAAACATGACGTCAAAAAGTTATCTATGTGATATTATTTTGAATAAACAATTTTGACTTTGATTTAGACAAAGCATAACAATATAAAGCGCTATTATAAAGTGCCTGAATATTGTAAAAACGCCCTGAAGATTTACTCTTTAATTATGAGATGTAGGATACAGGGTTAAATGGATATCATTATCATCCTTTTAAACTAAGAGTCTACCCATCAAACTGAACAACTTTTACTATGGAAGCAAACCGCACGGAGCAAAAAAAATCTGCTGTTGCATACATTTGAGTCGAGTAGGCATTGCAGTTTAAGTCTAGTATTGTACAGCAGATTTTTGCTTTTGCTCCGATCTGTTTGCTGCCATAGTAAGAGTTGTTCAGTTTGATGGGTAGACTCTTAGTTTCAAAGGATGCTAATGATATCAATTTCACCCTGTATACAAGCGAGGGCGATGCGATGCGCCCAAGCGCGCTGCACAAAAACGATGTTAAATCCTATTTTCAATGTTAATAAACCCAATTTATTAAACACGATCTTTAAATTTAGTGGTTTGTCAGATTACCGTTGAAATATACAGGATCCTTCTTGATAACATGCTGTCATTTTTTTTAACGGGATGATCAGACCGTCAAACTGAACAACTTCCTATATGCACCCAACATGGAAATCGCGAAAAAAAAAATCTGCTGTCCCATACATTTGGCTCAAGTAGGTTTGCGGTTTTGTATGAAAAAGCTGTTTTTTTTCGCGATTTCCATGTTGGTGCCATGGAGAAAGTTGTTCAGTTTGACGGTCTGACCATCCCCTTAAAAAAGTGTCAGCATATTAAGAAGGACCATGTATTTCAGATCAATTAAAGTAACTTTAAAACTAAGTATTATTATAAGTAATTAGCATGCATATGCTCACGACTATATTCCCCGAGGGGGTAGTCAGAGATATTCTGAAACCTCAGAACATCCACGTTTCACCAGTAGTACCGAAACTCTGTCCAGTGTGACGGGGGGTGAACACGTCGCCACTTGTAATGGACAGTGGGTACAATACATGCCTCGAAATTGAAGCATGCAGGTTTCCTCACGATGTTTTCCTTCACCGAAAAGACAGTGGTGTTACAAATCGTACATAAATTCCGAAAAACTCATTGGTTCGAGTCGGCCTGGACGGGGATCGAACCATCGCCTCCTGCACGGCAGGCAAGGTTACTCGCCACTGGACCACCACGGCTTTTTTAATAAGTAATTAGGTAGCTATAGCAAAATTTTTACAAAAATCTAAGAAGCAAGAAGATCACAGAGACAAAGATAATATTTGTTTCTACTTAGATCGTGTGTAAAAATTGCATTGAATTATTCTTATCGTGTGAGCATTGAATTGAAATTGGTTAATAGGCAGGTCAAGAGTGCGTTTTTTGAATCTCATTCGTTGAACTCAGCAGTTAAAAATGTCAATATTACTATGGAGCTTTGACTAGTTATTATAAGGACTAGCCTTGCGGCAGCATTTCCCCTCTGCCACGGTATAAGCACAATTTTTACACCTTATCACTTAACGAGACAGCCTATAATTGCGAAATAATAACTTCGAACTTAGAACGTTTGGGGTTCACACGAGACTTCTTTTCATGATTTTTAACATTCAAAATTAGAATCTAAAGTTATGGGGAATAAAATCCAAAGTTGCGGATTTCATGTTACCTCGCCCCCCGCAAAAAGTGGCAGAAATGTTTGTTAGTAGAATTACACGCGTAACCAGTCCACATATAAATAGTCAAAGCTATGGAGATATGCATCTTTCTATTGCTGATTTGACTTTCGAAAATCATACTTCAGGAGTGCGATTTTTGAAAGTCAAATCAGCAGTAGAAAGATGCATATCTCCATAGTAATATTGACATTTTCAACTGCTGAGCTCAGCGAATGAGATTCAAAAAACGCACTCCTGCACGTCTAGCATGATTTCTCTACTTACGCGCGACTCGGTTTTTTCCCATACTACAGGGAACAGGTTATTTTCTATGCAGCGAGGGCGCGTCGCGCGCGTCTAGGGAAATCATACTAGACGTGCTGGTCATACAAAAAACATCTTAAACCTAAATACTTACTAAAAAGCCGAAACGACGCATTTCTTCAAATTCTTTATCAACAAATATTGATCGTAGAAAGTTGAATTGAAGTATGGCGTTTCGAATTTAAAGTGTGCAACACCGACAGGATCGGGAACCGTTCCGAACACATTTGGGTCACAATCAGAATTTGCCGCCATTTCATTTCTGATACATTTTATATCGTCTAAATGGCAAGGTTCATAGATTTTATTTCTGATAAACTCCTTATGATGATCTTGGTTGTAATAATTTTCATTTTCGTTGCTACCGTGTTCGTGTTCATTGCTGTTTTTCATGTGTTCATATTCATGATTGTCTCTGTCATTATCACCATACGTTTCATGTTTAAAATTATGTTTTCGAAAACCTGAAATGTTAATTGATGTTAATGAGGCGTTCTCATTACAAAAAAAAATGTTCAAAGTCACTGGAAGGATGGTGTTATTTTTATTTTTAATTAATGGACTTTTTGCTTGTGCGTTAGCACCGCATTTCCGCCAATGTCAAGTAGTTTGTGAGAGTATCTATCCCAATCTAAGGGATTGTTTTTGATAAAGAACAAGAAGAGATTAAGGAATGCGGAGCCTCGTGGCAGGCAAAGACGCGACGCGCGGACAACACGCGAGACAAGTTCTCGGGTCAGAACCTGCAACGTGACTCCAAGGATGGTGTTACAATCGTGCCAATTTAGCTGTCAGATCGACAGTGTTGTGTTTTTCTCGATTCCCTAATTTTAGAGAGCAATTTTTTGATTTATTAATAGTATTATTATGGTTTTAATATCAGAGATGTTTTATAATAATAATAAATCATTTATTTCAGACCATAATAAATCCATTTGTGTTAGTAGGTCTTATCAACTATGTTAGTAACATTACATTAAAAATAAATTAAAAGCAAATGGAATAAAATAAAATTCATTCAAAAATCAATTATTAATAATTTACTGGTTGGTTCACGTAGCGACAGTCCAACCTGTCAGCGATCATGGACAGGATGCCATGGCCGCTGGCCCGTATCCTGTATACCAAGGACGCACACCGTTTACGCATTGTTGCATAAAAGCAGTCGATGTGATGCACTGCAGGCGCGGGGCACCCGCAACAGCATGCACGCGTTGTTATATTGCACGTAGGATTTTTGAGTGTAATTTGGCCACAAGCTGCCCGTGAAAAACGATGTGCAATATGCTCTAAATTTCGTGCAGCGTGATTTTCACACCCCTAGAGCAACGCGCGAACCTGCGGGCAATCATGTTTGCTCTCACCGACAACGCCCTACGCTCTCTATTAATATCCGTGTCATCCTTAAGGTCATCAGTAAGCAGGTGATACTTCATATTGGATATTCAGGTTTTGATACTTCAAATTGATAAACTTTTTGTGAAGTCAATGTTCGTTTATGTACAGCAAACGAACATTGTCGGTGCTATAAAACGTGTTAATGAATTAACGCAAAACTAGAAAGTAGTTTGTTTAGAATCGAGAGCACAATCGAATTATCATGTTTTCAACATAGTTTTTTTTTTTTAAATATTAAATAATTTGTCTGTAAAATTTAAAATTTACTGAACTCGATCTCAATCCACCGCTCGGGCACTCTCACCCTACTTACTACCAACACAAGATTCTTAAAATATATCCACGAGCACGCTAGCGGTTTCATTCATCGCTGAAATGATAACAAATTATTTTTGCCTTAAAAATTTTAATGCGAATAACTTTAAAATTTAACTATTTAAATAATGAAATTATTATTTCCATCTAATTATTTTGTTATAAATCAGTTGGGGTGTATGAGGTTTTGCTTTTATTCATTAACACGTTGTATATATTTATTGGTAGTGAAAAATTATCCATTGGCAACACCATCACTTTCAAACGTCATTTTGAATATGTTGCATACCGACACTTTTTACTCTCAATGTGACAGGTTTTTCTGAACTTTTAATATTGCCATCTGCTGACTTTTCGAATTACTAGTCTTGGAAAACGCCTCACTTTTTAAATGTTCTTCCTAAGAAACTCAACAGATGGCATGTCCATCCCTCCATAGAGAAGTGTGCGAGATCATGTCAAAATCGTGATAAGACTGTGCCTGCCTTTTTGTAAAAGGCAAGGAATCGAGCCCATACATCCATGTCTGTCAAACAGTTTCAAATTTTCGATTCAAATAATTCGTAAACTATGAAATAATCCAGTAAAAGATGTGATGGCAAATTTTTGATCATCTTTTCTTTCTTTATTATTTAAAGAAACATATTTTGAAATTTTGATCTTAATTCGTGCAGACCGTAGCGAAATTCTTAGAACAGCTTTAGTAGCATCCAAGATATGTCGGATAGTATATATATCCAATAAATTAATTACATTTGTTAATCAGAATTGGCCAGAAAGCTAAATAGGAATCGGAAAATTTCATCGTCCTTATTTGGAATGAAGTATAGTGAAATCATAAAAGAAATCTATAAAAGTACTAATGTTAATTCTTTTAATCTAAAATACGGCACACACACGCACTTTTCGGATGGCTGGGCAATCGCGTTTCTCACAGAAATTATTCGTCTGAACCTATGGCACCTTAAGAAAGAATACCTTACCAACAACACCTTTTGCGACGGAAGCCAAGCACAAAATTAAAATAAACTTCATTTGCATTTTGGAATACAGAAGTAACAAGCTCAAATATGCAGGAGCAAACACCTTTATACAAAATTTTATATGAATATTTATAACCATTTAACAGTAATTAATAGCCAAATTAATCGCTAATTGATAGGATAACAATTGTTTTTAATTCTTTTAATTGGTTCTATTTGTAGCTTATAGGGTTCCGTATGAAAAGGGACGCACAAATAAGTCCATCCCCCACCATTCGTTGTGGGCATGCACAGAACCCTAATTTTTGGGGTCGATAGGCTTTCAAGCTTAAGAGAAGTTTATTCCGAATGCGTAAATGCGCGCTGCATACAAACGAAGTCTGGTGATATTTTCTATACTAAACAATTAAAGTCAGTGAAATTTTGCAGAAACAATCTAGAAACAAATCTCTATGCTTGTATCTTGTCCGATTTTCGTTAAAATATATAGTTTCAATGCTAGGATTAATTTAAGATTTGTATGGAAGTCTTTGAGGCACTGTAACTTTAAAACTATACATTTTAACGAAAATCTGACAAGATACAAGCATAGAGATTACATACTAGATCGTTTCTGAAAAATTTCGTTGACTTTAATTGGTTAGTATTGAAAATATAACCAGACTTTGTTTGTATAGAGCGCGACAACAGTAATATACCATTAAAAGTTTCATCAAAATCGGTTCAGATCTGTGCCTGGGCCATCCTCGACGAGTTGATCATCAAAACGAGGTTCTCCATCGTGTGTATGAGGAACTACTTGGGAGGATCCTCCATTGAAAAGGGAAGATCATCCGCCAGGCTGTGTGTCAAGCCTGGGGACCGGCCGTGGTCCAACAGTTCTTAGTTAGACCTTTTAAACAGGGTCCAACTTAATATGCTGACAGTTTTTTGAGAGGATGATCAGACCATGAAACTGGAGTGGTATTTTTGAAACTCATCCTTTAAACTCAGCAGTTGAAAATTACAATATTACTATGGAGATATGCATCTTTCCACTGCTGATTTGTGTTTCAAAAATAGAACTCCGGAAGTATGATTTTTGAAAGTCAAATCAGCCGTAGAAAGATGCATATTTCCATAGTAAGTTTGTCAACGTGTGAGATTTTAAAAAATCGCACTCCTAATCAACTTTCTCTATAGGGCCGATGTCGAAATCGCGAAAAAAAATCGGCTGTCCATACGTTATGAGCCGAGTAAGATTGCAGTTTTGTATGGCAGCGTTCTGGATTTCCTGGGAAATCGGTAAAGTACTCGTGCCCGGGAAATTTGCAGTCGAGAAAACGTGAAATCTAAAAAAGCTAATCATTTTTATCACGTTGCCGCTGAGCCACGTGTATTGTCAGTTGCCAAAATACCTAAGGAACGCTTGTTTCATTGTCCGACTCGCACCTGACCACTGAAGTAGTAACTAAGTAATTTAAAAAGGTGAATTAGCCGATTACACTGAAACCATTAGGATACAGTTTGAGCAATTAGCCACATGCCTTAAATAATGAGATGCGTGCCTGTTTTGCATATATTCAAGTACCTACCTACTCTAATCCTGTCCGTGAGGGATTTTCGGACAGCATAAGTATAGCAAGATCATTGAAATCATTAGCATCCTTTTAAACTAAGAGTCTACCCATCAAACTAAAGAACTTTTACTACGGGAGCAAAACGAGCGGAGCAAAAAAAAATTATACTCAACTGCCTGCTCGACTCAAATACAGGGTCCTTCTTAATATGCTGACACTTTTTTAAGGGGATGATCAGACCGTCAAACTGAACAACTTTAGACTATGTATTATTGTATACATAACTTTAGCTTAAGAATTTATATTGTAATAGTTATTAAGTCGTGTTATGTTGTAGAGTTTCTGGACGCATCTTCTCTACAGCGACAACACGTTCCGACGCGGTGGTAGCTTTGAAATGATTTGACGTTTGATAAGTGTGCTGCAAGCTCCTATATTGAATTTGACTTTATGGCACCAACATAGAAATCGCGAAAAAAACACTGATCCATATAAAACTGCAAACCTACTCGAGCCAAATGTATTGAACAGCAGATTTTTTTCGCGATTTCGATGTTGGTCCCATAGAGAAAGTTGTTCAGTTTGATTGTCTGATGATCCCCTTAGAAAGTGTCAGCATATTAAGAAAGACCCTGTCTGTATATGGAAAAGCAGATTTTTTTTTGCTCCGATCGGTTTACTGATTTCGTTAACGGATCCTTAATCGAAAAATAGTTTTCCTACACCCATTCCAACGATATCCCACACCATGAGATAGACGAGAAAAAAAAATGTAGGGGAGGTAACTCGTTACCATTAAAAAAAATATATATTTTTCAAAATTTTATTTTACCACTTTGTCAGCGTGATAAATATTTATTCGTATGTCAAATTGCAGCTTTAGAGGACTAAACGTCTCTGAGTTAAGCCGTGGATACACGGACAGACGGACGGACAAGGCGAAACTATAAAGGTTCCTTGTTGACTAGGGAACCCTAAAAACCTGCCAAGTGTGTGTCGGTCTCGCGCTAAAGGTCCCGGAGAAAACAAAACTTTTTTGTAAGTTAATATGTTGTGTGGTGGTATTGTACGGAACCCTCGGTGCAAGTAACCTGACTAGCGCTTGACTTGCGACATGTGGTCCAATAAGGGGACGTCCATTAATTACGTGAGGCGATGGTGAGATGTCGTGAGATTTGGCTCCCCCCCTCCCCCCCCCCCCCCCCCACACCCCAACTCACGTAATATTTTCAATATGCGTTTGTTACTCTGTGCCTGTGTATGTACTCTGTATAGGTAACTAAAGTCGGGACAATGTAATAAGCCACATTTGACATCTGTCAGTTTAAGCTTCATAGTGCGGTGACCTGCTTAAAAACATCGATTAAAGCGAATGAATCGATACGGATTTCAAACATACGTGAATCGAATTATATGTGAATATCGCATTTGTTGGAACTACGTTTTGCATCGATTTTTTTGGGTTACATCCTTAGTGTTAAAAAAGAAAAAGGGTTCACAGACGCAACATTGTAACGACGTTCAGTTCTTTGAAACAGAAATTGTTTATTATGTTTAGAATGGTTCATTAGTGAAAGTAAATCGTAAAATTACCTTCTTTGGTCATTATTACAATAAAAAAAAGTAAAGCAATTGTACAGATCTAACTTCGAAAAAAATATATTTTATTCTTTTTTTTTTTGGAATGACGTATGCAGCTTTGCTCAGGGAGCATTTACTGCTTTTTACTGCGGACTATTGGAGGGACCAGAAGGGTCACCGAGCCAATTGAATAAACTTAAGCAACCGACTTAGGGGCACCCCAGGGGGGTACGGACCTCGGCATAGGGCGTTGCTGGGGCTACGCGGCGGATTGGGTACCTGGGATCAGTGAGAATCGGCCTGGTATGTGCCTGTAGCGTCTGTAGACGCCAGAAGTGAGAAGTGTGGGCAGAGGTCGCGACTGTCCCCGCCGGCGGGGACGTTGATTACTGTGTTGACGCAGTGTTGAGTGTTGTTGAGAACTTGCGATTGTGAGTCGTGTCTGTTGGGCCGCCTGTAGGGCAACCGTGATCGCATCGTCTGAATCGTCGAGGACGTTTCGCGGTCGTCGACGGTGAGGCCTATTAGTCCTACAGGGGTAGGTGGCATTTGCCTTGATTACAGGGTTAGAGTGTCGGGGGAGGATATATTATTCTATGCACGCCGTTACAAGGTTATGATTGATGAAGTATCAATAGATGTCAAATGTGGCTTTTTAAATTGTCCCGACTGTAATAATATATTTTATGGAGTAAAATCCCAGTTGTCACAGAATAGGCCACTCCCAGCCCTCCTTTGACTTCAGTTACCTCACCTCACACTTTCTGTGGACACTTGAGAGGAGCCTTATATGCATTCAGAATGCGTGCGTCGAGCGCACGCACCCGTTGGATTTGACTGACATAAAATTGTGTCTCAGTAATTTTTACCTCAAATAGGTACTATTTATTAAGGGGATATAATTCGGAGCGCGCTCTATACAAACGTACTAAGGTGATATTTTCAATACCAATCAATTTAAGTCTATGAAATTTTGCAGAAACAATCTAGAAACAGATCTCTATGCTTGTATGGAGTCAGATTTTCGTTATAATTTACAGTTTCAATGCTGGGATTAATTTAAAATTTGTATGGAAATATTTGAGGCACTGTAACTATAAAACTATACATTTTAACGAAAATCTGACTCCATACAAGCATAGATATTTGCTTCTAGATTGTTTCTGCAAAATTTTATTGACTTTAATTGGTTAGTGTTGAAATTATCATCATAGTACGTTTGTATCGAGCGCGCCCCGAATTATATCCTCTTAATAATTTAACGAGCAACCTCGTAATTACGGGCTAATAAATAGGAGCGAAGATGAATAAATAAAAACGATTTTATTAGCTTAGGAAAACAGTTATAAAGCAATCTTTTAGTAAGTTCCATTTTATTGTTATAAGCATAAGCATATGCTCACGACTATATTCCCCGTCAGAGATATTCTGAAACCTCAGAACATCCACGTTTCACCAGTAGTACCGAAACTCTGTCCAGTGTGACGGGGGGTGAGCCCGTCGCCACTTGTAATGGACAGTGGGTACAATACCTACACAACATAGAGTTAGAAAGAGAAGGCAGGATTTTTTTTAATAAAGCAGTAGGTAGGTAAGTAGTTTTTCTCCATGGAGTTCGAATTATTTTCTCACCACCATTTTTGCATTTAGAGATTACAGATCAAAGTAATTTGAAAATAAAATTAATATTGATACCTATAAACTCGATGAATCGCAATAAAAATTTAATTGGTTTCTTAAAATCATGTCGTCTATCCGTAAAAAATATAAAACAAAGTCCAGAAAAAAACTTGACATACCGAATTGTCATTTCAAAAAAAAACACGGGCGCATTCGTGTCATTTAAATTAGGAAAAGAAGAAAGAAAACAATAGAAGAGCTTTGTTTTGAAAGTATAATCTGTCACATTCTAAAATAAGTAAAATGCTAAGAGAAAGGATCTCTGTAAAATGTAAAAACTGAATAATTATATAATGTAGAAATGCTAATCTTTGCATAGCTTGACATATTAATCAGTAGTTCTAATTTTCCTCCACCTCAGCTGGACGATGAGTTAACAATTGGGTCTTGTTTGGAAACGTGTGAAAGGATTGACAGATGACGCTACACCACCAAAATATGTTCCAACTGAAATTGAAAATAATGGTGCATAATTACACAATGTATTCGGGAGACCGATTGAGCTAATTAAAAACATCGAAGTTCTATTCTTATCCAATTTCAGTTCTAATCACATTGCAATCCAATTACTATTCACCTAAACACAATTCAATTCAATTTTTGTTTAGTGGCATCCGATGTGTTATCACAATTCAGCCAATGTCTCGTTATGTGGATAGTATATGAAGGAAAATGATCAGTAGTATTTATTAAGTCTAGCGTGGCAGTCTTGCCAATGTAAGTAGTTTATAATCTCAAGTGATTGTTTTAAGGTTAAAACACAAAAGAGTTCACAAAATGGTGGAGCCACGTGCAATCCCAACGCGCCGATACGCAAGCGTCCGTACTCCGCCAGAATTGCAGCGCGACTCCCTCACCTAAACACTATGTAACTGACAGTCTTTAACGTCTGAGCGAACTGTCAAAACGGCTCTAACGGCTGTCATGAGCTGTACCGCGATTAGCGCAATACCAAATGTCTCAAAAGTTATGGTTCGTACGTAGTCCAGTCACGGTCCAATCACCGAATATTTACCGCGATTGCAGCCCTGGGCCCCTAGACAAAGTATCTTTCGATTAGCGTTAACGACAGTAGAAAACATAAAAATGTATGGACTTGACGTATGGTGACGAAAGCAAACGTCAAAATGTTTCGATCGCTAATGTCAAATCCATACATTAGCATTATCTCGCCAATCGCCAATAGAATGTCACTTTGTCTACTGGGCAGGGTGGGCAGTAGAAAATAACAGAATGTGGATTTGACATTAGCGATCGAAACATTTTGACGATCGCTAATGTCAAATCCATACATTCTGTCATTTTCTACTAGCGTCAACGCCAATAGAATGTCACTTTGTCTAGGGGGGTTGGAGAGCAATCGCTAAATAAATTGCAACTGAACTATGATTGGACTGCGTGCGTACCATAACTTTTTTAGGTCACAGGGGACGTAACCGTCAAACTGAACAACTTTCTCTATGGAACCAACATCGAAATCGCAAAAACAAAATCAGCTCTTCGGTACAAAACTGCAAACATACTCGATCCAAATGTATGGGACAGCAGATTTTTTTTCGTGATTTCGATTTTGGTCCCATAGAGAAAGTTGTTCAGATTGACGGTCTGATCATCCCCTTAAAAAAGTGTCAGTATATTAACTCTTGTGGGGAGCCAAAGTGTATCTACCAAAGCTCGTTTGGCTGTCCACAATAGCGTGTTGGTTCCGACTTTGATGTATGGGAGTTATAGTTGGGTGTGGCAGCAGAAGAATGAAAGCAGAATAAATGCAGTGGAAATGAAGGCTTTACGCAAGATGTGTGGTGTGACTATAAGGGATAGAATAAGGAATACTGTAATTAGGGAACGTTGTGGTTTGAATGAAGATGTAGTGGTTAAAGTAGAGAAGGGAATGCTTCGATGGTTTGGACATATTGAACGGATGAATGAAAGTCGACTTACGAAACAGATTTAGACGGCGTGTGTGGAAGGAAACATTGGTAGAGGCAGACCTAGGAGAGGATACCTAGACCAGGTCAGGTATGTCATTAAAAAATGCCAGGTTAAAAGTAGCCGAAATCGAAGGGAATGTATGACAAGATGTATGGACTTAGAGGAAGCAGGTGTGTCAGAACCGCCCAAAGTGGAGATCTATAGTTTCTGCCTACCCCTCTGGGAAAAAGGCGTGAGTTTATGTATGTGTGTATGTGTGTATTAAGAAGGACCCTGTATGTAACGTTATTTAAGTTTACTCCTGTATATTAAACAGGGTGTAACAAAAGTCATAATATAATTTTTAAAATTTGCTTACCCATACATTTGAGTCGAGTCAGTACCTACCTACTGCAGTTTTGTATGAAACAGCGGATTTTTTATTTTGTCTCAATATTGGCTCCATAGTGAAAATTGTTCAGCTTGATCTGAAATGTTTGTGATTTCGTAGCGCCTACGTTTATGTTTCATCATTATCATCATCATCACATTCATGCACGTTTACTATTTTTAAGGAAAACTAAGGGAATATAAAGGGTGTTAGAGTAAACAGTTGCATTACTTTAAGATGTGATTGTACCCATGATACTGAACAACTTTCCCAAACGAACATAGAGGTAATACGCAAAAAAGTGAACAAAAACTAGCTCCTCACACCAGATGCATCTGTAATCATGTAACTTCTCTATACTTTTGCTACAAATTCCAGAATTGGGCCTACAAAATCTACTAATTTCCTACAAAATGGACATAGAATCCTTTTTTCAATAGCAAATGTGACTCCTCAATCCATACGCACATGCAAACTCTAGGTATACATAGTATCTAAATAATTAAAACCGGCCAAGTGTGAGTCGGGCCCGCGCTAATTTAATTCTGTAAATTTATTACGGAAAACAAGTTCCATAACATTTTAATCACAATATTTTACATCCTACATTTGTAAAATATTATAATTATTCAAGACTTTAGTGTAATAATATTTAAAAAAAAAAACAAAATGTAATTTCAAAGGGTCCCGAAAAAACGCGTTTTATATATTTTTTTATATTTTGGTTTTGTGTAGGTCCGGAACCCTTGACGTAGGACGGACTCGCACTTGGCCGGTTTTTTTCTTTTACTTACAAGCGCTTAAAATTCCCTGTCCTGAAAAAAGATAAAAAACTTTTTTTAATACGAAAATAATACATTTTGATACAATTGAGCGAAGTTGGTCATTACAGTCTAGGCGGGATTGCTGCACGAGCCACAGGCGAGTGCTGTTTTATATGAGCCGAGGCTGTAATGACCAACGCTCTTGCGTTTCATACGACGTTTTTCAACACACTAACTATTTTAGACAAATATTTGTGGAAAATGAAAATGGTTTGTGCCTTTGCTTGAATAGCAATGCGCGCGCAGGTAGAAGAAGGGGCAATGACTTAACTGACATTCAACCAACGACATTTTGTTGCAAACAACCTTATTTATTCGACAATCACTTGCGGTCCCCGACACATATTACTTGAAAACTGCTGAACAGATTTTCATGGTACAGAGCTAAGAACACTGTAGAAAAAATTGGCTTTCTATTTAAAAAAAACGCATCGGAATCGGTCCACTCGTTTGGGAGTTACGATGCCACAGATGGTCAAACACCCCTCTTTTTGCGTCGGGTGTTAAAAACCATTTTTTTTAATCTTCAATTTGGTTTGGGTGTAGAAAACTTGCAACAGGATCTTGTAATATAGGGTGTTCCTTACCACTTTGAAAAGATGTACTGAGCATGCCGGTTACCGGCGCCGTCACAGACGCCGCACCCTGCGCCTCCGCAGCCTGCGCCTGCGCTGCCGCAGCTGTAGCCGGGGCCGTCGCCGCCGGCGCCGGTGACGGGGGTACTAGAACCAAAAACATAATTAAAGCTTCGTTCAAACCTGAGCGACCAAAGCGTTTTTATTAAAAACTAACAAATAAACAGAGATAAATCACAATTACTTAGATGCATTAGCCCCCCTTAAGGAACATTTCACATTCACCCCGCGGCCCCAAAAGCCGTGGTGGTCCAGTGGCGAGTAACCTTGCCTGCCGTGCAGGAGGCGATGGTTCGATCCCCGTCCAGACCGACTCGTACCAATGAGTTTTTCGGAATTTATGTACGATTTGTAACACCACCGACTTTTCGGTGAAGGAAAACATCGTGAGGAAACCTGCAGGCTTTAATTTCGAGGCATGTATTGGACCCACTGTCTATTATGTGGCGACGGGCTCACCCCCCGTCATACTGGACAGAGTACTACTGGTGAAACGTGGATGTTCTGAGGTTTCAGAATATCTCTGACTACCTCCTCGGGGAATATAGTCGTGAGCATATGCTTATGCCCACGGCCCAAAGTGACCTTTACTAAAAAATATCCATAACAATTAATATTCTGAACTAACATACCATTTCCTGCAGCAATAGATGTCACCAACAACTGCAATAGGTAAAACAAATTTAATTACAACATTTACAACCCTTTATAGGTAAAATCATTATGTTATTTCGGTCTCTCTTATACAGGGTGTTAGGGTGATCAGTTGCATTACTTGGCAGTGGCGTGGCGTGGGTTTTTGACGCCCGGGGAATAGATCAATTTTGCCGCCCCTTATCTTACCTACACAAAAAATTACGGAGCGATCGAAGCAAGCTCGAATTTTTTGCACATCGATTCTGGTTTGTGGTCAGACATCTTTTGGTTTATTCATGAAAAAATAGAAACTTAGAGCGAGCGAAGCGAGCTTGTCTTTTCTCCTCAATACGAATCAGTGAGTGCTTTTTACGTACAAAACCTGTCCAAAGCTATGGATCGAGCGAAGCAAGCTCTAAATTCCACCACGTCTTAGCTGTGATCAGAACTCTTTAGGATTATGAGAAGAGGCACGGGAATTAAAACAGAAACCTAGAGAGAAGCGAGCTCGACTTTTAGTCTAGGAAAAATAAGGTTTGAGATTGCATTAAAGACACTTTAGTAAATTGTGTTTGAAATAATATTACTGTTAGTTTAAAACATTTTTGTCGAGATTTCGTGGTTATATTGGCTCAGGAACCTGAGAAATACCTTAAAATCGATATAAATGTACAAAGGGCAAGCTTATTTCGAAAGATATTTCTTCCAGCATACTAGCAAAAGAGACAGTTTAATGAGTACAAACCAACTGTAAATAATTTAGTTTTGAGGTTATAATTTTTGATGACTTACAAAATATTAAAAATCTACTCCAATTTACGATACTAACCGGGGATTATTATTGTTATAAGTAAAACGTATTGAATGAAGCCATCCTGTACAAAATCACTAGTTTCTACACAATAAAAAATCGGGGATTATTGAGAATTTATGTTTTTCAGGTATGTATCTACTATATTCCAAATTATCACCAAAAGTGCAATTAATGCAACCTTCTCCATACAAAAATCCGTAGATTTCCCCGACTATTTTCTCTGCTCTACGAAATTGGTTATAGTAAGCTCAATCAATCGATACGTTTCCCTAATTTGTCAACCTGCATAGGTAGCATGGCACCGTGATACAGTGCTATCACACCTTCGCTCTCTTTCTATTTGCGCGCGAACGAATGAAATAAAAGACGTGACACAGCGTATCACGTGTAGCATGCTACGCGTGCTGGGGCATCTGCACCATTTTCGGGTGAAATCTATCTACATTAAATTAAGCTGGAAGACGCCGAGCAAATCACGATCCAATCAGGTACTAAAGTACGCAAGTCTCCCCACGATTCTGATAGTTTATTAATTTATTATACAGTATGTAAACTAAATAAAGGCAAACCTTTAAACCCCATACTCTACCCATCAACCTGAACAACTTTTACTATGGGAGCAAACCTGTCAGAGCAAAAAAAATTTGCTGTTCCATAATTAAACTGCCCCCCTAGACAAAGTGACATTCTACTGGCGTTGACGCTATGAGAAAATGAGAGAATGTATGCATTTGACATTAGCGATCGTCAAAATGTTTCGATCGCTAATGTCAAATCCATACATTCTGTCATTTTCTACTAGCGTCAACGCCAATAGAATGTCACTTTGTCTAAGGGCTGTAATGCCTACACGACTTAAACGAATGAAACTGAAACAGCGGATTTTTGTTTTGTTCCGACAAGTTTGCTCCTATAGTAAAAGTTGTTTAGGTTGATGGGTAGGGTTTTAGTTATAGTCTAGCAAAATTAAGGTTTGAGATTGCATTAAAGACACTTTAGTAAATTGTGTTTGAACTAATATTACTGTTAGTTTATAACATTTTTGTCGAGATTTCGTGGTTATATTGGCTCAGGAACCGGAGAAATACCTTAAAATCGAAATTAATGTACAAGAACAAGCTTATTTCGAAAGATATTTCTTCCAGCATACTAGCAAAAGAGACAGTTAATTATCACAAGGCAAATTTAATGTGTACAAACAAACAGTAAATAATTTAGTTTTAAGGTTATAATTTTTGAAGACTTACAAAATATTAAATATGTACTCAAATTTACGATATTAACCAGGGATTATTATTGTTATAAGTAAAACGTATTGAATGAAGCCATCCTGTACAAAATCACCAGTTTTCCATTTTTTGTTCATATCTAAATTTAATGTTTTGTAAATGTCTTAATTATTCAATAACACACAATAAAAAATCGGGGATTATTGAGAATTTATGTTTTTCAGGTATTTATCCACTATATTCCAAATTATCACCAAAAGTGCAATTAATGCAACCTTCTCCATACAAAAGTCCGTAGATTTCCCCGACTATTAGTTTACATACTGTATTTCACTTACCGCTGATAAAATTGCAAGCGCGCCCATTTTGTTAACTTTAAAAATAAAGGAGTTTCTATGTATATATATTTTTTTTTATGTTCTTACTCAACTTCAACCAAAAAGAGGGTAAAATGTTTTACTATGTAACTATATGAGGCACTGTTCTTAATGAAATAATAATTACAAGAGCACAGAAAAATTATTTATGGATTCAAATAACAATAATAGTTTCATTTTATTGTTTTGTAATGAATAAATCAATTCTTTGGAGAAAAATACAATCGGTAATTTATTATTATTTTTGTTTTCAAGGGATTGCTGTAAAAGAGTTGTTGACGATATATAATTTTAGGGTTTTTTTGTCGAAATGGTCCATCTATGTAACCACAGAATAGGTATACAACGTGTTAATGAATTAACGCAAAAATAAAGTAGTTTGTTTAGAATCGAGAGCAGAATCGAATTATCATGTTTATAACATAGGTAATTTTTTTCAAATTAGTTCGAAAAATTTAAAATTTACGGAACTCGATCTCAACCCACCGCACAGGCACACTCACCCTACTTACTACCAAAACAAGATTTCATGAGCACGCTAGCGCTTTCATTCATTGCTGAAATGATATCAAATCATTTTTGCCTGAAAACTTAAAATGCGCATAACTTTAAATTTTAATTATCAAAATAATGAAATTATTGTTTCAATTTAATTATTTTGTTATTAAATCAGTTGGCGTGTATGAGGTTTAGCGCTTATTCATTAACACGTGTTTAATCGTGAATTGATGTTTTGTGCAGTAATTATTTTTTCGTCTTCATAATGTACCGCGAAGATTGCATACTGTCTTAATTCAAAACTTTACTTGTTTTTAAATTGTAATAGATGGCATTAGTAGTAGAATAAATCGCGCTATCGTTGTGTTTTCAGCGTCCCATATAGGGAATCAAGGTCTATTTTTTTGTCTACATTAGCTACGAAATGTACTGACCATAGCGTAACAAGCAGTTAGTGTAAACTCTGTTATCCCTCAGTGGGTGTTTCATTCAAGCCAGGGGTTGGCTTGGGGGCCCTTTTAACACGTTGTATAAGGTTAGTTCAAATTAGTTGGCGAAACTGAACTAGTGCAGTTGTTATTGATAAAAGATTGCATTATCAATGTTTATAATTAGTATTGATGATTAACAAAATTATAATTATCGTACTTAAGGCTGCAGTGCAATTTTTTCGCGATTTCGATGTTGGTGTCATGGAGAAAGTTGTTCAGTTTGACGGTCTGATCATCCCTTTAAAAAGTGTCAGCATATTAAGAAGGACCCTGTATACATAATTACAAGAGACAAACTTGGTGTGATTAAATTAAACGTAAAAACGTAAAATAACAAAGAATAAAATCCGGTCAAGTGTGTGTCGGTGTCGCACTAAAGGAACCTCGAGAAAAAACTTTTTTTGTAATATTGTTTTGGTACGGAGCCCTCCGTACGTGCGTGCAATTCGCACTTGGCTGGTTTTTATTTAACCTTTAGGTTATAAAGTCCGATGCCCTGAACATTACAAACCTTTCTTTACAACATAACATACCTACGTTATAAATAATAAACCAATTGAATAAACATTTTATAAATCTTTTTTTTTAAACTTCATTCCATATTTTATTTATTGCCATCACACAAGTACGTAGGCACATACGGCGACACATCAAGCTACGCAAAACCAACATAAGCTGGCCGCGCGACGTTATACATTACCCTACCTACGGGCGGCTAGCTTATTTTGGTTTTGCTTATCTTAATGTGTCGCCGTGTGTACATACAATGTTAAGGGAATATAATTCGGAGTGCACTCCATACAAACGAAGTCTGGTGATATTTTAAATACTAACCAATTAAAGTCAACTAATTTTTTCAAAAACAATCTGGAAACTAATCTCTATGCTCGTATGAAGTCAGATTTTAATTAAAATGTATAGTTTTAAAGTTACACTGCCTCAAAGATTTCCATACAAATCTTAAATTAATCCTAGCACTAAAACAGTACATTAACGAAAATCTGACTTCATAAAAGCATGGAGATAGAGATTAGTTTCTAGATTGTTTCTGAAAATTTTCATTGACTTTAATTGGTTAGTAATGAAAATATCACCAAACGGCGTTTGTATGCAGCGCGCATTTACGAACTCAGGGGGGCAAATGCCCCGGGCGGCACTTTAATAGGAGCGGCAAATTCGGGAAAAAAAAACGATAGATTGAGCTCTGTCTATAAACAATTCGTAGAGCTGGGGCGCGTTCAGAGCCTACGCCCAGAGTGCACTCTGGGTGCAACTTTTCGCACTAACGCCGTTCAGAGCCTCGGTGAAAACACGCCCTTTGCAACTCGGTTGTCACAACTCAGCCGTTCCGTACCTCTGACGGGTTGCAACTTTTAACCATCAAATTAGATGGTTAAAAAACACTCTGACGTTTTGATTATCTGTGGTTACTTGACTTTTTGCTAATTTTGAATAAAAGTTAGTTTTTTTCAATTTATTTTATTCACTCTTTGATTCTTTAGCATGGAAGATGAGTTTTTATTGTATTTGGAAATGATGGAAGCCCTGGAAGCACTGGAAGCCCGTATTACTGTCAATGTCAAAATTTGAGGTTATAAAACAACCGGGATCGTTCCGTACCTTTTGGCGAGTTGAAAAACAACTGTTCGTTCCGTACCTTAGAGTGAAAAACAACCAAACAACCGCACCCGAAGGTTCTGAACGCAGCCCAGATAAAAGTCGAGCTCGCTTAGCTCGCTCTAAGTTTCTGTTTAAATTACTGTGCCTACACATAATCTAATCATAACAACAGCTAAGACGTGCGTGGTGCTAGACATTTCAAGCTTACTTCGCTCAATCCATAGCTTTAACTTAGGCTACTTCGCACATGTTTTGTACGTAAAAAGCTCTGGCTCCAACCGATTCGTGTCGAGGAGAAAAGTCGAGCTCGCTTTTCTCGCTCTAAGTTTCTATTTTTGCATAGATAAACCAATAGATGTCTGACCACAACCCGAATAGATGTGGAAAACAATATTAAGCTCACTTCGCTCGCTCTGTTATTTTTTGTAGGTCTTTTTCAAAATCGGTCTGTGCCCCGGGCGGCAGAAGCCCATGCTACGCCACTGAGTTCATATTACAATAACATTCATTTCTTGCAATCATAACTGACCTTTGAACGGCTGTAACTTTGGAGTTAAGCAGGCAGACCTGGTCCATCTCCGTCACAGAGATGCTCTTCACCCTATGAATACTGAATTTTGCAGCTGATGATAACAAAAAGTACGTCTATCTCTTATACCATAATCAAAACAGAAATTCGGAGCGAGCAGAGCGAGCTCGACTTTTCTCTGCTCTACGAATTGGTTATAGACAGAGCTCAATCAATCTAAGTAGGTTTTTGCCGTATTTGCAGCCTCTAGTAAAGTGCCGCCCGGGGCATAAGCTCCTCCAGCCCTCCCTCGCTACGCTATTGGATTGTGTGAAGGATGATAATATTATGTGTAAGAGAAGAGTGCTGAAATGACAGCTAAGAGAGATGAATGGAAAAGGATGTCATATTACGACGACCACAGAACATTATAAGAGGGGTTAGAAATGCAAAGTAGCGCTTTTGCTTCGGAGACGGCTGTCGCCACTTGTCTTCCCGCTCACGCTGCTACAAATACTCATGCCCTCTCGCTCGCACCAAACCGTGCGCCTTATGGAGTTATGCAAATCATTGCATAACCTGAGGCGACACGTTCCACGCCTACTTTGCACTTCTAACCCCTCTTATATTGTTCTGTGACGACGACCACAAATAATGGGAAATGGCCAAGAGAATGATTATGAGAACGGTTACGTCAACGATTATTTAAGTAGTGATAATCAGGGTTGCCAGATGCCCGGGAAATCCGGGAAAGGCCCGGAATTTTGGTCCTATTTATAATTCATGTTATCCTAATTTTAATTTACTGTCCCGAAATTCCCGAATATTAGTTTTTTACTAAGTTACGGCACTGTATTCCATTTTGTCATTGTCCAGGAAACGATTACTTGTTTTCTGGATGATGACGATTTTCGAGCTTAAGGGAATATAATTCGGAGCGCGCTCCGTTTGTATGGAGCGCGCTCCGAATTATATTCCCTTCTGTGTCTGAGTCTGGTGATATTTTCAATACTATCAAATTAAAGCCAATAAAATTTTTCAGAAAGAAATTTAGAAACGAATCTCTATGCTTGTATGAAGTAAAATTTTAGTTAAAATTATAGATTTAAAGTTACAGTGCCTGAAAGATTTACATACAAATCTTAATTTTATCCTAGCATTAAAACGGTATATTTTAACGAAAATCCGACTTCATACAAGCATAGAGATTAGTTTCCAGATTATATCTGAAAAATTGCATTGACTATAAGTTAGTACTAAAAATATCACCAGAACTTCGTTTGTATGCAGCGCGCATTTACGCATTCGGAATAAACTTCTCTTAATCCTATCACTTGTATACTGTATGTATGTATATGCTCACGACTATATTCCCCAAGGGGGTAGTCAGAGATGTTCTGAAACCTCAGAGCATCCACGTTTCACCAGTAGTACCGAAACTCTGTCCAGTGTGACGGGGGGTGAACCCGTCGCCACATAATGGACAGTAGGTACAATACATGCCTCGAAATTTAAGCATGCAGGTTTCCTCACGATGTTTTCCGTTACCGAAAAGCCAGTAGTGTTACAAATCGTAAATAAATTTCGAAAAACTCATTGGTACGAGTCGGCCTGGACGGGGATCGAACCATCGCCTCCTGCACGGCAGGCAAGGTTACTCGCCACTGGACCACCACGGCTTGATACAGGCTGTATGTATACAAACTTAAGTAAACTATACAATATACATTTAGCCTGGTTGTCCATGCATGACGTCATTATAGTAAACATACCATTTTGTTACCTACAAACAAATAAATAAATTTACATTGGTAATTTATTGTTTTAACGTATTTATATTATTTAGATTACTGAGTATTAAGCTTTATTTTATTAACAAACATAACTTTGCTGTTACATTGTATAAAATTTATTTTAATTATAACATCTTGATAAAGTCGAAAATCCTTTTTGTAGACTGTGTTGTATAAAATTGTGTTCATAAACGCGCGTCAATAGATATTTGCTCAGTTGAATAAATAAAATGAATTTTCTTTTATTCAATTTCTAGAAACTGGTACAATTTAATTGTTTTTAAATTTAATTTATGTATTGTATTGTTTTTGAATATAGTAGTCATTGAGATAATAGACTTTGCGGTCGTGTCTTGAGACTCCAAAATGTTGAAGTTTTTAATTTTGGCGGTGGTCGCCATTAGCGGAAGTTTTGCTAGTAAGTAATCGACAATAAAATTAATATATATGAGAGTATAATATTATACGTAGGTCAATAAATAATTATGTAAACTAACTACGATTTACAAGATTAATAAGAGGATAAAAGTTCGTCACTGGTCACAGTCTTCCCCTTAAGAGATGTTTATTCCGAATGCGTAAATGCATACAAACGAAGTCTGGTGATATTTTCAATACTAACCAATCAAACTCAATGAAATTTTGCAGAAACAATCTAGAAACAAATCTCTATGCTTGTATCTTGTCCGATTTTCGTTAAAATATACAGTTTCAATGCTAGGATTAATTTAAGATTTGTATGGAAATCTTTGAGGCACTGTAACTTTAAAACTGTTCATTTTAAGGAAAATCTGGCACGATAGAAGCATAGAGATTTGTTTCTAGATTGTTTCTGCAAAATTTCATTGAGTTTATTTGGTTAATATTGAAAATATCACCAGACTTCGTTTGTATGGAGCGCGCCAACAGTAATATACCCTTAAAAGCGAATCCGTTTTATACCATTATACCTTGACCGCCTTTAACGGTGCCTGTACACTGAAGCGGAGCTAGACTAAGGAGCGGAGACAAGAGGTAATATTAAAAAATAGGTTTGCATAAAATAAAATTGCGGAGATTTAATACATTAGTCGTTCATATTTCCTCGTTTCTCCGCCCCGCAGCCTCGCTCCGCTTCAGTGAACAGGCACCCTTACGCAGAGGCGGACTAAGCCCGTCGGAGCCCCCGTAAACTAGCCCCATTGCAGAAATTGATATCTAAGATTTTTTCGAGCCGTGGCAAAAACTGGACATTGGCGCCCCCTTCCTTCCAGGATCTCAAATCTAGATCTATATAGAATCTACATAGATTTTACATTATTGGGTACATTATTGAGTTTATTGGGTACATTATTGAGTATACTACATTATTGGGTATTAGGTCATTGCAAACCTGCAATACGATCTAAATCCAACGCGTCAGAGATACAATCATAACCAGGAGCAAGCGAAGCGAGCTCGAGTTTTTACTACAATGCGATCAGGTCGATAACACGAAGCGAGCGTAGCAAGCTCGAGATTTGAACACAATGAGACTAGGTTGTTGCAATACAATTAAAAGCGAGGAGCGAACAAAGTAATGTTAAGAATTTACTGAAATATAACTAACGAGATCATCGCAATATTATGATTTAGAACCAGGAGCAAGCGAAGCGAGCTCGAGTTTTTACTGCAATACGATTAGGTCGATAACCCGGAAGGAGCAAGCTCGAAATTTGACTACAATGAGACTAGGTTGTTGCAATACAATTAAAAACGAGGAGCGAACAAAGTAATCTCAAGAGTTTAATTTTAACTAATGAGATCATTGCAATGTTATGATTTCAAACCAGGAGCAAGCGAAGTGAGCTCGAGACTTTGACACATTATAAATAATTTTTCAGCCGAAATTAAGGCTATTCACCTACGAAACAAAAAGCAGGAGCGAACGAAGCGAGCTCATTGATGCTAACGACATATTAATATGATTGGGTAGCTATGCCGAAATCGAGTTGGTTTGTGTACGAAACAAAAACTGGCCAAAAGATTGAGCGAGCGTAGCGAGCTCGAAAATTAGCAGTATTTTATATTTTATTTCTGAATATGTGTGAGGCATCCAACTAGAAACTGCCTCTTACATAATGAATTGATTAATTTAAAAGGACTTCTCTTCTCTACAAGATTTGGAGGCCCCCAGGGCCCGGAGCCTATTTTTAGCACTGTAAGTTTATAAGTAATTATAGTTTACCCGCGACTTCGTCCGCCCAAATTACATACCAAATTTTATCTCAGATCATAAGCTATCAAACAAAACAAGTTGCATCAAAATCGGTTCACCAGTTTTTGCTTGAGGCTCGAACAAACAAACACATAGACAAAAATTCTAAAAAAACATTGATTTGGAGCCAGGGACACCAAAAACCATATCGTAATCATTTCCTTGTAAATATATTCGTAATCATTCAATGTACAGACACACTTCTGGCACGTTTTATAATTGTTAAGATTTTTAATTAAATAAGTTGTTTTTTTTCCACAGACCTACACTCCCTAAAATACGTCAGACCATGTCATTTCAGAGACTTGAAATGTATCCGCGACAACCTCGCCGCCAACTCGCTTTGTAAAACAAAAGTGGCTGGTGCCATCCCTGGACAGTACGTAATGAAAAAATTCAGATTCGAGGCGCCATACTTCAACGCTACGTACATAGATGAATACGTGATCGTCAGGAATCACGATAAATGCTATGTTTCTGAGTTTTTGTAAGTATTTTATTGTATTAGTAACAGTGGCGTAGCGTGGGTTTCTGCCGCCCAGGGCACAGAACTATTTTGCCGCCCCTTATCTTACTTAAAAAGAAAAATAACGGAGCGAGCGAAGCAAGCTCGAAATTTTTTTGCACATCTATTCTGATTGTGGTCAGACGTCTTTTGGTTTATCCATGCAAAAATAGAAACTAAGAGCGAACTCGACGTTTCTCCTCAATACGAATCGGAGCTTTTTACTTTCAAAACATGTGCAAAGTAACTGGAGTAAAAACTATGGATGGAGCGAAGCAAGCTCGAAATTTTGAGCACCACGTTTTAGCTGTGGCCAGAACTCTTTAGAATTATGTTTAGGTACAGTAACTAAAACAGAAACATAGAACGAGCGAAGCGAGCTCGACTTTTCTCTGCTCTATGAATTGGTTATAGACAGAGCTCAATCTATCTATATTTTTCCCGAATTTGCCGCTCCTAGTAAAGTGCCGCCTGGTGCATTTGCCGCTTCCCTCGCTACGCTACTGCCTAGTAAGTAACCTAACCTAACTATAGCCAGGCCTGTCTCACTTCACAGCTCAGGTACGCTTGACAACCGACCCCCATCGAGAGGTAAATGGCAATAGATTAAGTATACCGTGTAAACTGCTTGGTCGAATCTCATTAGACTTGCCGCCATTTTGTGAGTAGTCAATGCGAGACTTTAATGCCATGCGCTATGCTCCCAGTTCTTTATAAAAATTCCTCATTGACCGGTTATTTCATTACGATCTCACCCCAGCACTGATCAAAGTCAAAGTCAATTCAATATCATTTATTCAATATAGGAGCTTGCAGCACACTTATCAAACGTCAAATCTTTTTTAAAGCTACCACCGCGTCGGAACGTGTTGTCGCTGTAGAGAAGATGCGGCCAGAAACTCTACAACATAACACGACTTAATAACGATTACAACACAAATTCTTAAAGTTATACAATAATACATAGTCTATTTAATAAAATAATTGATACTATACAGTAAAGTAAATAAACTATAAGCTAGTGACCTCAGACCCAAGCATTTTGATCATTTAAATAATCATCCAGTTTATAATATGCTTTTTTACAGAGGACTTTTTTGATTTGAGTTTTAAAAATGGTCTCGGGGATTTTATTATAACAACGTATACAGTGACCCCTGAAAGACGTGTTGACCCTACTAAGCCGAAAGTGTGGAGATATCAGTTTATTTTTGTTTCGAGTGTTGTAATTATGGACATCAATTTTTTTTGGAAATAACGACAAATTATCTTAACCCGATTGATCTTACCCCGGAACCAATCTTAACCCAAGCATACTCAATCGCCTCATCAATAGTAATCTTTCCCCAGCTTCAACACGGAGAGCGACACAGCGGTCCTGGCCGTGGACTGCCCTAACCTAGACATCGAAGCCAACCGAACTCTCTTCCAGCATTATTCTTTGAAAGAAGACACCAAGTATAGTTTTAACATTAGAGGAGTATACCGTAAGTAATAATGATGCTATTAAAATTCCGATTTTCCCGTCAGTGGCAAGATTCAAATTGGGACGCCGGATTTAGGCCCAGAGGAGTGTAGGTACATCAAATTAGATTTAGTAAGAACGTACCTTGTGACCGACCATAACGCTGGGTGAATACAACAACGGCACAAGTCAAAAAAGTTGATTTTGAGAAAAATGACATTAAAGTTGGCGCGAAAGATTGCGCGCGAACAAATTCGTCTGTAGTTACTACACAGTAAGGGTTAGATTGTTGATGTTTGCCTTTTGTATATCTGTGTTATATCAGTAATCTATAACAGTTGAGAATTTTATTTATATACTGAAATTTTTCTATTTATAGGGCCATAAATATGGGGGTTCCGAGTTATGCCAGTTTTGCATTAACTTTTTGGTACGATTTAGATTTATGCCACATAATTATTGAGAAAACATGAAGAAATGTGATAGTAATTAGTACCCAAAATTAAACACAATTATGGCATTAGAGAAGAGACGGAAGAAATGGGAATTTACAAAGCAATGAGGAAAAGGAAATTTGATCTGTTTCTGAATTGGCGGAAGTTGTCTGATGAGATCCTATCAGATCAGATACACAACGCATAAGCATATGCTCACGACTATATTCCCCGAGGGGTAGTCAGAGATATTCTGAAACCTCAGAACATCCACGTTTCACCAGTAGTACCGAAACTCGGACAGAGTTTCGGGACAGATACACAACGAGTTCGATGATAAGAGCCAGACCAAGAAATTACTCGTGAGCCCAATCACATGTTGATCTCAATAGATCTTTAAGTACTGCTTAAAGATCAAGAACGATGTGTAAAACAAATATCAATCTCTATCTTCGGTCTTCTTACCAGCTACCGATTTTACGTAGTCAGGCCAGTTGGCCGGTGGTCGTCCCATACTATTTAATTATAAAATAACCACGCTAGTTTGTAGCTTCTGTTCTAGAACACATACTCCTTATCAGTTGCCAGTTCTTCAGCAGATATAACAAGCATATTGCCACTTCAGCTTGCTAATTTTCAGGGCTGCGTTATTTGCTTTAGTTCTCAGACGTTACTACTTCATTTCTGATGTTATCTCTTAGAAAAACACCAACCAGTAGCTGTTTCCATAGCTCACAATGATGGACTAGTTCTATCGTCACTGTTCATGTGTCTGCCTTGATCCCTATGTTCAGGTTGAATACCTTTGTTTGCAATTGGATGAATACGTCGTCAGATATTTTCATCTGGGGAAAGCCAATGAAAAGATCTGTTGAAGTTTTCCCAAATTATCTCAGAGGCAATAAATTGAGACATCCTGACATCAGTCATTTTGGATGAAAGATGAATGATAAGACAAGAAGAGGTAAGAGGAAAAGAAAACTGAATTTTAAAAGCATAAACGTAATATTGAATATGCAGGAATCAGATGATTTACCAAAGCTATATATTTACGAAGTAACCATACGAAAGCAGTAATAGAGCCTCACGCTTACATAGCTACGCTCTTTTCCACAAAATTACACTATCACATTGTTTTAATCTTCTGACCCTGGAACTTCATACAACAGATCAGTCTTTTATCTATACTAGAAAGCCATGGTACAAAAAGCAGATTGGTGGATGACCATAAGTCAAAACTTGATAGGAGAAGAGATGTTATGATTCCCTGAGTTGGAAGTAGGGAGGACCTACTTGGACATCACAAACCTTCACATTGTGGTTTACAGAATATAACATATAGTTTTTGCAGACGGGAATAATTTTAATTCAACTTTTTGACTCAAAAGTGTCATTGTTGCATAACACAAAATAACAATTTTATTTAGTGTAGTAGTGGCACAACTACCATCTATCTCTTGATTCAGTGAAATATCGAGTCAGGTCTATATTGCACAAGATAAAGTATGCGATGTAGAACCAGAATACGGTGCTAACTCAAAACTGTCAATTTTTGAGTTGTGCCGTTGTTGTATTCACCCAGCGATAATTTCTCGCATTATTTAATAATTACTATACTCGAGACATCGAATTTTGAATTACAGAAACAGAGATTTGAAACAATTCCTCTCACATTTTCTTAAAACAACTTTAGTGACGTCCAAAGATATGTCGGATAGTATATCTTTCTGATAAACGAATAAGGTATATTTGTAAAATCAGAATTGACCAAAAAGCTATGTAGGAATTAGAAAATATCTTCGTCCTTATTTGAAATGAAGAAAAGTGTTACAGAGGTATCACCGTTCTCTACCCTTCTTATCGTGTGGGCAAGCCCTGGTGTCAGAGTTTTTTCAGACCGCCTTACGGCCTCTGACGTGGTTTTTATGTAACGACTACTACCATCAGAGATAGTAGCCGGAACCAACGGCTTAACGTGCCATCCGAAGCACGGACTCATCTTTATTTTCAGACAATCAGGTGATTCAGCCTGCAATGTCCTAACCAACTGGGTAAAACACACAAAATCATATATCACTAGGTATCCCCCGTGGGAATCGAACCCACGACCTCCGTGTCAATAAGAGCCCAATGCTCTTAATCATTAGACCACGGAGGTAGTTTCCTACCCTAATAACAAATGTATAAAACTGCCCTTATAAGCCGTGGTGGTCCTGCGGCGAGTAACCTTGCCTGCCGTGCAGGAGGCGATGGTTCGATCCCCGTCCAGGCCGACTCGTACCAATGAGTTTTTCGGAATTAATGTACGATTTGTAACACCACTGGCTTTTCATTGAAGGAAAACATCGTGAGGAAACCTGCATGCTTAAAATTTCGAGGCATGTATTGTATATACCCACTAACCATTGTAGGTGGCGACGGGCTCACTCACCGTCACACTGGACAGAGTTTCGGTATTATTGAAACGATGAGGTTCTGAGGTTTCAGAATATCTCTGACTATCCATGGAATATAGTCGTGAGCATATGCTAACCTGCCCTTTCGTTCGCAGCCCTCGTTCGTCTGACTACAAACCTAAATCACGCTGACAAGCTGGACATCTGTTCAGCGTTCACCTTCGCTGACGTCACTGCTCTCCCGATCTTCAAAGTCAACCCTAACGGTATGTATCAACATCATCAGCTTGTAACAATATTACTGGGGTTTTTTTTTGTTTATTGTTGTAAAGCGGCTATTCGAGTCTTCTGCAGACTAGTATCACTTCGACCTTATGTAGATCTTTTGTGATCGCCACAATAGTTACAGTTCACTGCTAATACCCACTTCCTTTAGGAATTGTAGGATTTCTTTAGCAGTGAAAGATTTTACTTCACTCGGATGAACAAAGTGTTTACCCAAGTGTGCATATCGTTTGTGCATTAGTGGGCCACATTCACAAAGGATGTGAATGGGGGTTTCGTCCTCCTCCAGACATAATCTGCAGAGTTTCGTATCCCTGATGCCTAGGATTGTAAGGTGTTTGTTCAGCCTACAGTGCCCCGTCAGCGCCCTCACTATAATGCGCAAGTTTTTCGTGCTGAGCGCGATTCTCTCCTTTGCCATTTTGCAGTCGTATGCCGCAATTAGTGCCTTGGAATGGTTTTATCCTGGCGTATCCATCCAGTGATCAGTCGATTTTTTTAAGACTACTGGGGTCTTACTTATTTATTGATTTTTTTTACAGATAAACCAACAGGGAAGTTCCTGTCCAAGGATTTGTCGTACCTCAACATTTACGAAAGAGAAAATTTCTTATACAGAGCTCCACATCTATTTAGGTTATTCATTAACTCATTCATTTGCAACTTTGGTTGTAACTAACCAAAGTTTTTTAACCTACCTATATAAATTACTTACCAAAAACTGTAAACAGAAAAATGAAATAAAAAACGCAGTCATTACTTATTCGCATAAGGAATTTAGTTCTTATTCCCTCCGCAAGATGGCGGAGTTTATTTTAAAAATGAAATTTAGTTACGATTCTTTCCGCAAAATGGCGGACCTTTTTTTATTTTTAAATGTTTACATTTTAAATAAGAAAATATGGAAATTCCTAATGAAAACTACCAATCCCCAACTTCAATTAATAAATTAATAAAAAGCTTGTACCTGTATTTCTTTTTGTGAGATCATTCAACCAATATGTCCTAATTACATACATGTGTCATCATCATCATCAGCCCATACACCGTGTTCCTGAGGATATGCATTAACTTTGGCAAGTTGTTCAGACCATTAAATTGGACATTTTTCATTATGGGACCAACATAGAAATCACGATACGTTACATAAACGTCTTACCTATAATTATAAACAAAATCAAGCGATATAAACTGGCGAATTTTATAACAAAAAGCTATTTTCTGAAAGCTAGTTTAAGCTTGGTTCAAACTGCCACGATAGATGGCGTTGACGTTACCTGGGTCCGAAGACAATCATTCAGGCTAAAAAAAGTTAACAAAACAGGCATATCACTGTCTGGAACATTCGTCAATGAAGAATCTTTTCATATTTTCCTTCTTAAGTAATTAAGTTATAGCCTGTAGAATCCCACAGCAGGGCAAATGCCTCCTCTCACGAATAAGGGCGAGAGGGAGTGGGCCATACTCCACCACTCGAACCCAGTGCATGTTGGTGGAGGCAAGTTAGTGGACAACTTGCTGTCAGAGAATTTTCAAGCCGCCTTAAATAGGCCTCTGATCTGGCTTAACGAAGTTACAACGCCATCTGACGGAACTATCAGAGACCAACTGCTTAACGTGCCTTCCGAAGCATGGAAACGCTCGAGATGAAATCCGAATCCACCTATCCAAAGACTGACCGGACCTGACGTTTTTTTATTTATTTATTTATTAGGCTCACCAACAGGTTACATATTGCAACAATCAATTTTACATCATCAGTTAGGTATGGATCTGATACATAACCCAGTTACAGGTGGGCACAACATTCACGACAACTAGACAAAATCATTATGGGACAGTTACACTATTATATACCGTTTCCTGTCCCACGCAATACAAGGAGGACACAAAAATTAAAATAAATTACAATAAGTTGACAATAAGATAAAAACAGAGCAGAACATAATAAAACTTTTGACTTAAGTTAAATGGAGAACGTTGCTTAACTTCGGTGATCGTTTCCAAAACCGAAGCTCCACTACGCCAAAGAGCGCTTCACCAATAAAAATAGAACTATAAAATGGTATTTTAAAGAATGAAAAACAGTTTAATTTATAATAAAGCATTTATTAACAACAATTAAGCTTAAAATTTACAATTGTTCCAACAAAATGCATCAATTAATACGATCTAATGATGTCTTACCTATATTATAATTATAAACAAAATCAAACGATATAAACTGGAGAATTTTATAACAAAATGAGCTATTTTCTGAAAGCTAGTTCAAGCGTGGTTCAACATGCCACGATAGATGGCGTTGACGTGACCTGGGACCGAAGATAATTATTTAGGCTAAAAGCACAGGTCCAGCACTTCAAATAACAATTCAATTCAATTTTTGTTTACTGGCATTCGATGTGTTATCACAATTCAGCCAATGTCTCGTTATGTGGAGAGTATACGAAGGAAAATGATCAGTAGTATTAATTAAGTCTAGCGTGGCAGTTTTGCCAATGTAAGTAGTTTATAATCTCAAGTGATTGTTTTAAGGTTAAAACACAAAAGAGTTCACAAAATGGTGGAGCCACGTGCAAGCCCAACGCGCCGATACGCACGCGTCCGTACTCCGCCAGACTTGCAGCGCGACTCCACACTTCAAATAACGTTTTGGAATTGTCTTTGACATATGTGTAGGGTTGACTTACCACGCATCATACGAACATCATCTAAATTTCTTAACTTTTTATTGTTCGTTCTGTTATTAACAATAGATTTTGAGCTTAATAATTACTGAAAATGTGAATTTAGCGTTTTTTATCCACTCAAAAGACTCAATTCTATGTAGTTAAATATTACGGGTGCGCGTGCCTGACTGCATTACCTTGCTCGGCTTCCCTCAAGTTTCCCAGAAAGTGTGAGGTAAGGTGGGTGATCTGAAGTCAGAAGACGGGGAGTGGCCGTTCTGTATGTAGAACTATACAACGTGTTAATGAATTAACGCAAAACTAGAAAGTAGTTTGTTTAGAATCGAGAGCAGAATCGAATTATCATGTTTTCAACATAGGTATTTTTTTTCAAAATATTAAATAATATGGTTGTAAAATTTAAAGTTTATTGAACTCGATCTCAACCCACCGAACGGGCACACTCACACTACTTACTACCCAGACTAGATTCTTAAAATGTATCCACGAGCACTCTAGTGCTTTCATTCATTGCTGAAATGATAACAAATCATTTTTGCCTGAAAACTTAAATTGCGAATAACTTTAAATTTTAACTATCAAAATAATGAAATTGTTGTTTCAATGTAACTGCTTTGTTATAAATCACTTGGGGTGTATAAGGTTTTGCGTTAATTCATTAACTCGTTGTATACTATTAGCTATTCTGTGATCTCGGTACAAATTAGAAGTTTACCATTTATTTGTTTCTCCTCATGTTTCTGGTTTGAAAGGCCTATCCATTAACATTACTTTGGTCTAAGATCATAGTTACCAGCATCTCCATAAATTTTTATTACTGAATTCGGGTATTTATGAACTTCTCGCTTGTGCGTTAGCACTGCATTTCCGCCAGTGTCAAGTGGTTTGAGGGAGTATCTATCCAATCTCGAGGATTGTTTTTGAGTAAGAACGCAACTGAGAAGGATTGCGGAGCCTCGTGGCAGGCTGAAACGCAAACCGCGCGAAGACCACGCGAATGAAAAGTGTTCGGGGTAAACATTGCAACGTGACTCCATGTTTACTGTTGTAGTTCACAAAAAGATGTCTGGACTACCTACTACAATGAGTGTCTTTTTTACGTACTATGTTAGAATTGATGGTAATTCAAAATATTTGATAGTCTATAAGTTCTCAATTACTAGCTTTTCCGTTCTATACATGTCTCCGATGACAGTCTGAAAAAAGAAAAAATGTAATATTAATTAAATTATAATCACCTTTTTTTTTTTTAATAATTAATGGACTTTTTGCTTGTGCGTTAGCCCCGCATTTCCGCCAATGTCAAGTAGTTTGTGGGAGTATCTATCCCAATCTCAGGGATTGTTTTTGATAAAGAACAAGAAGAGATTATGGAATGCGGAGCCTCGTGGCAGGCAAAGACGCGACGCGCGGACAACACGCGAGACAAGTTATCGGGTCAGAACCTGCAACGTGACTCTATAATCACCTTATGGTGGTGAGAATCTTGCTAGCTTTTACTACGTCAACAAGACAAAAAGCTTAGTCGATTTATAACGGACCCGCCTCGCCTTAGCATTTCCCCTCAGCCAATGTGCAAGATCAAAAAATCTTACGCATTTACATACAATTTTATACGCGACCGCCTATAATTGCGGAACAATAATTTCGAACTTACGACGTTTGGGGTTCACACAATAACAACCAGTATCGAATTCGCGAAAAAAAAATCTGTGGTCCCATACATTTTAGGTTTGTATGGAACAGCAGATTTTTTTTTTCGCGAATTCGATATTGGTCCCATAGAGAAAGTTGTTCAGTTTGATGGTCTGATCATCCCCTTAAAATAGTTTTACCTAATTTTGTTAGACCCTATATAATTACGAAGATATAAAGCTTTGAAATTTTCTATGAATACATTCAAAGCTCTATATCTTCATAATTATAGTATAAATTGCAAATATTATTTGATACGTGGCATCTAGATTTTCTAAACGATTTTTAGCATAGCATAGCATATGCTCACGACTAAATTCCCCGAGGGGGTAGTCAGAGATATTCTGAAACCTCAGAACATCCACGTTTTACCAGTAGTACCGAAACTCTATCCAGTGTGACGGGGGGTGAGCCCGTCGCCACTTATAATGGACAGTGGGTACAATACATGTCTCGAAATTGAAGCATGCAGGTTTCCTCACGATGTTTTCCTTCACCGAAAAGTCAGTGGTGTTACAAATCGTACATAAATTCCGAAAAACTCATTGGTACGAGTTGGCATGGACGGGGATCGAACCATCGCCTCCTGCACGGCAGGCAAGGTTACTCACCACTGGACCACCACGGCTTTTCCATGTATCAAATATTACTGTTATTATTACCATCTAGTATTACGCGTCAAACTTTTTGTATGAAATTGACAACTCTGCAACCACCTTAAGGGGATAATTCGGATAACGCTCCATACAAACGAAGTCTGATTACGTACCTGTCTTTTAATTAGAGATAAGTTTTCTTTGGCTACGACGTATTGTTTTTTTATTGCCTTCTGGTCGGTTAGTGCCTTATTTTCTTTGAATGAATCTCGAATACGACGCATCGCATATAACCTGTAAAAAAATTTAATTAGCGTTAAATTTATTGAGAATTGCGAGGAAACCTCCATGCTTCAATTTCGAGGCATGTATTGTACCCACTGTCCATTATAAGTTGCGACGGGCTCACCCCCTGTCACACTGGATAGAGTTTCGGTACTAGTGAAACGTGGATGTTTTGTGGTTGAATATGGAGCATGTGCTATGCTAATTTATGGAAGTAAAACTTCTTATGGCTTTGAAATTCTGATCCGCAACCTACTGAAGTTCAAAATTTTTATCGGAAGAAGTTTCACATCTGCCGGGCTTACGCCCGGGACACATTTTTTTTTTAATCTCCATGTACCTCTAAAAGTACTCAAGTAGATGCTTTTAAAATGGTGCCAATGGGACCCTATTCATAAGCCTACGCTGTCCGTCCATCCATCCGTACTAGCTTATGGAGTCCAACCGTAATAGGTATAAATTTGAAATTTTCACAGAATACGTGTAATTATTTTGGATACCGCAGAAAACTATATTTTTCGGTTTTGTTGTATGGTGGTACGGAACCCTTCGTGCGCGTGTCCGACTCGCACTTGGCCGGTTTTTATTCATATTTTCTTATCTCGAAGAAAGTTTCCGTATGTAAGAATTTTTGTTACGATAATTTAATAAGGAAAGGTCGCCCATTAACTCATATACTATTGGGAAGAAAAGTCCAATCTTTGGACTGACAGAAAATTAAGTCAGAAAAATACTGTTTTCGTTTTTTAGGTTATGTAATAAAAGTGATTTTTTTACAAAATAAAAAGCTCACCTGTAGTTGTAGTTAGTGAATTGCTGTGATTCTCTCAGTAGAGTCTTGTACATAGATAGGATTTGAGTTCTGGATGCCATTGTTTTTGGTATTTCACAAGAATTTTTCTTGGAAAAAATATTCGATAATTTGAATAATGAATTTTGTAAATAGTTCTGCGTTCCGTTTCACTAATCTCTTTATCAACTTCGTCAGTCATACGATATTTGACTTGAAACTATATTCTTGAAGGATTTCTAATTTATTGTAAATAATTGAGATAAAAACCGTTACTTAAATTTAACTGTTTTCATTCCCTTCAAACATTATTTAGATTCTTTATTATTTCATTTCTATCACGAAGATTATTTTCGAACTTGCGTTATCAGAAGCATGCAGCACAAATACGTTCCAATTTACGATAGAAGCGATTAAAACATTAATTTGTATTACATTATGCTTGCTATTTAAATAATTAAACTTTTAATTGAAATATTTTTGGACTAAACGATAAACTTTTATAATCAATCGATAAATCACTAATTCCTTCTAAGAATCCATTCCTTTAACTATTGACTTACTTTTCAGAATCGTTGCAAATTGGTAAACGTCAAAAAACATGTATTGGATTTTTTTTTTTTTTTTTTTTAAATGTCTTTAACGGCTCTGGATACTAGTCCTTTTGAGCCATTCTTTCTTTTGATGAAGGGATGATAGATGACGATGAATCTGTGGTCGATTTCGTAAGCTCGCGCGATGCCGCCAAAATGACCATGGACGAGTTAACTTGAACCAAAACTTATGTTCTGTTATCGTATTTATTTGAGATTCCTGTTACGTCGGTTGCTTTACGCAACTGTTTGGTACACAATCCGCACTAAATTATATCACAAATATCACTACAACCAATTTTTTACGAATTTCAAATACGACGAAACGTAACAAGAGCAATGGCGCCAAGCAAACTCCATGTATTGGAACGTTTTCAAATGTTGCCCTCATATATAAACTACCCATGGAAGGGGAAATCATCCAAGTTATTTAAGAGAAAGGGTCAACATTTTAATTAGTTTTTATAAACTCGAAGAAAAAGAAAACTCGTTTATTCAATACAGCGGATTTCTTAAAGACACTTTTTCAAAGTTAACTATTTTCACAAAAATAATACCAATCTTTTTATGTTACACGTTATGAATACCATGAATTAAATATATATTATTCCTTTTAAAATAATATTTTCAACTATTTACATATTTGTCATGTGTTTCACTTTATTATTGACTGATAATGTGCAATTTTGGTGGTATACTTAATTTTGAAATGACAACCCCAAAATGGCCGCAGCCATTGGCGAGGTGAACTTCTATATCGTTTTTCCATGTAAATATAATTCGATAATTTAATTATAAGTGTACCAAAATAATCAAAAGTTATGAAATAACATTCCCTACAACTTATTACTTGGATTTTTCATCATAAACATCGTACATACAGTAAGTAAATTTAAAAACCTTAATAATACCTATGATCTGTTTATATTATGCATTTTTTCTGATCTCTAAGTGGTTATTCATTATCAAGTGTTATTTAGACGTACTTCGTAGAAGATTTTCCTGTTGTCAAGCAGTTTAACAATGGAAAAACTGTTTCGTAAGCGATTTTAATTGTGATTTATTCATTATGAAAATATCGCGTACTTCCATCCAGTTTTAGTTGTGTAATTTTTATACTGGACGTGTTATGTTTACTGAATAGACACGGTCTACTTAAATGTTATGAATAACGACGTTATTATGCTATTGCAATCTCAAGGATGCTTTTATTGGACAGAAATTAATAGTTACTGAATAATCTTACTATTTAAATGGTAGTAGAAACTGTGGTGCTTTGGGGCACTTTATTAAGACAATATAATTCGGAGCGCGCTCCATACAAACGTACTATGGTGAAATTTTCAATACTAACCAATTAAACTCAATGAAATTTTTGAGAATCAATCTAGAAACAAATTTCTATGCTTGTATAGAGTGAGATTTTCGTTAAAATGTATAGTTTTAAAATTACAGTGTCTCAAAGATTTCCATACAATTTTTAAATTAATCCTAGCATTGAAACTGTATATTTTAACGAAAATCTGACTCCATATAAGCATAGAGATTTGTTTCTAGATTGTTTCTGAAAATTTCATTGAGGTAAGTTTAAAAATAAATAAATAACTTGGATATGAGGGCTATTTAAGGGGATATAATTCGGAGCACGCTCCATACAAACGTACTATGGTGACATTTTAAATACTATTGGTTAGTATTGAATATATCACCATAGTACGCTTGAATGGAGCGCGCTCCGAATTATATCCCCTTAAATAGCCCTCATATCCAAGTTATTTATTTATTTTAACATTTTATTGTACACACGGATATACAGATGAATATAAAGGGAGTGCTTATCTCTGAAGAGATTTCTTCCAGCAGACCCATGATAAAGAGAAAGTTTACAAAGTGAGGCAGGCTAGGTGTACACAAATCAAATAAATAAAGAAACTTAAACACATAATCTGAACAATAACTTATTAATTGATAAACTACAAAAGAAATAAATATTAAGAATTAACAATTAAATATTATATTACAAACATACCAGTACATAGATACATAGTCAGGGAAATCTACAGATTTTTGTATGGAGAAGGTTGCATTAATTGCACTTTTGGTGATAATTTGAAATATAGTAGATAATTACTTGAAAAACGTAAATTCTCAATAATCCCCGATTTTTTATTGTGTATTATTGAATAATTAAGACATTCACAAAACATTAAATTTAGGTATGAACAAAAAATTGAAAACTGGTGATTTTGTACAGGATGGCTTCATTCAATACGTTTTACTTATAACAATAACAATCCCCGGTTAATATCGTAAATTTGAGTAGATATTTAATATTTTGTAAGTCTTCAAAAATTATAACCTTAAAACTAAATTATTTACTGTTTATTTGTACACATTAAATTTGCCTTGTGATAATTAACTGTCTCTTTTGCTAATATGCTGGAAGAAATATTTTTCGAAATAAGCTTGCCATTTGTACATTAATATCGATTTTAAGGTATTTCTCAGGATCCTGAGCCAATATAACCACGAAATCTCAACAAAAATATTAGAAACTAACAGTAATATTATTTCAAACACAATTTACTAAAGTGTCTTTAATGCAGTCTCAAACCTTATTTTTCCTAGACTAACATATAAATAAGTATAATATGAGTTTTTCGGATTTGTACGATTTGTAACACCACTGGCTTTTCGGTGAAGGAAAACAGTGTGAGGAAACCTGCATGCTTCAATTTCGAGGCATGTATTGTACCCACTGTCCATTACAAGTGGCGACGGGCTCACCCCTCGTCACACTGGACAGAGTTTCGGTACTACTGGTGAAACATGGATGTTCTGAGGTTTCAGAATATCTCTGACTACCCCCTCGGGGAATATAGTCGTGAGAATATGTTATACTGGGACATATCTGATAAAATAACACCCAAATTCTACCCCCTCGGGGGATAAAGTCGTGAGCATAAGCATTCATGCACATAAGTATAATAAATACATAATCTTAATTTATGGCAGAGAAAGATAGTGATCTTTGCATGCTCTTTCTGTCGCATTAGGCAGTAATATAAGCTATCACACGCCTTTGATTATTTATATGTGGACTGGTTACGCGTGTAATTCTACTAACAAACATTTCTGCCACTTTTTGCGGGGGGCGAGGTAACATGAAATCCGCAACTTTGGATTTTATTCCCCATAACTTTAGATTCTAATTTTGAATGTTAAAAATCATGAAAAGTAGTCTCCCGAGAACCCCAAATGTTCTAAGTTCGAAGTTATTATTTCGCAATTATAGGCTGTCTCGTTTAGTGATAAGGTGTAAAATTGAATGTAAATGCACAAGATCAATTGTGCTTATACCGTAGCAGAAGGGAAATGTCAAGTTGAAGTCACACGCCTATTTCGCTTCAATTATTTTTCGACGTAGGCCCTTAATCAAACATTAAAAAAATTTGTGAGTCGTCAAAAACTTTACTGGTCTACTACAAAACGTCAAATGATTGACACAGTTGACCGTGTCAGAAAGTTAGTCTCTAACATATAGGGTCCAGCTTAATATGCTGACACTTTTTTAAGGGGATGATCAGACCATCAAACTGAACAACTTTCTCTATGGGACCAACAACGAAAACGCGAAAAAAAAATCAGCTGTGCCATACATTTGGCTCAAGTATGTTTGCAGTTTAGTATGGAAGAGCTGATTTGTTTTTCGCGGTTTATAATTGTGTTCCTTTCACTATCCGCCACCGCTACACGTCTCTTCTGTATAAACTGGGCCTTGGGATCGTCACAACGACCGGTCCTGCGCTGTCCTCATCCAACGGGTTCTCGCCCTCCCCCGACACTCTCACTCAAACGCCACCTACCCCTGTAGGACTGATAGGCGTAACCGTCGTCGACCGCGAAACGTCCTCGACGATCCAGACGATGCGATCACGGTTGCCGTACAGGCGGCCCAACAGACACGACTCAAAATCGCAAACTCACAACACATGACAACAGGTAACACGCTCACATTGCGTCGACACCGTAATCAACGTCCCCGCCGGCGGGGTCAGTCGCGACCTCTGCCCACTCCTTTCACTTCTGGCGTCAGACGTTACAGACGCTACAGGCACCCCAGGCCGCTTCTCACCGATCCCAGCTACCCAATCCGCCGCGTAGCCCCAGCAACGTCCTATGTCGAGGTCCGTACCCCTCTGGGTGCCCCTAGGTCGGTTGCTTGAGTTCATTCATTTGGCTCGGTAGACCCTTCGTGATCCCTCCAATAGACCGCAGTAAAAAGCAGTAACTGCTCCCTAAGCAACGCTGTATTAGTAAAGTTCTCGCCGCCTTCACCAAGCCGTTGGTCCTTGTGTGCCTACCCACGCTCATAAATGTCGTTCCATTTTCCAGCTCTTGCTCTTGACATTATCGCTTCGAGGCCTCGTACCTATTTGTTGGTCGCTAATAAATTAATAGTAATTGTTTTCAGTTTTTTCAATATTTCCGTTTTCCTTGTTGTTGCTAGGTAGAGCTGTAGTATAGAATAAATATTAGTACCTACCGGTACAGAAGAATCATTTCGAAAACAGATTTAAATAAATAGCTAGCTCTCTGCACGGCAATAAGGTGCAAAGTTATTCGCACCCGTCCTATCGTACAATTCGCGAATAACCTACCAACCGTCACAACGGCGCGCGTGCAAACCAAAATGAACCGAGTCATTAGACTTGAAAGCTTCCTTTTGAAAGTCTCCCTCTTTAATTCTTTCACGTGCTGGCAGCGTGACATCGCTAGGGTTTTCAAGTCTCGCATTGACTACTCACAAAATGGCGGCAAGTGTAATGAGATTTGACCAAGAAGTTTACTCGGTATACCTAAACTATTGGCATTCACCACTCGGTCGGCCGTCAAGCGTACCTGAGCTGTGGAGTGAGACAGGCCTGGCTGTAGGTGTACCTACAACTCAGGTTACAACTGTAGTTATAGCATCCTAGCGTATATTATACTAACCTATTCTTGTAGCCGTGGTGGTCCAGTGGCGAGTAACCTTGTCTGCCGTGCAGGAGGCGATGGTTCGATCCCCGTCCAAGCCGACTCGTACCAATGAGTTCTTCGGAATTTATGTACGATTTGTAACACCGCTGGCTTTTCGGTGAAGGAAAACATCGTGAGGAAACCTGCATGCTTCAATTTGGAAGCATGTATTGTACCCACTGCCCATTACAAGTGGCGACGGGCTCACCCCCCGTCACACTGGACAGAGTTTCGGTACTACTGATGAAACGTGGATGTTCTGAGGTTTCAGAATATCTCTGACTACCCCCTCGGGGAATATAGTCGTGAGTATATGCTAGCCTATTCTTGTAGGACTGTCTAAAAGGAAATAATTTTAATTGGGTTCTTGGGTAGGAAGTTAGGTAAATTTTTTACTAATACAATTAACCATATCATTTTATGTTGTGGTTTCATGTATTACTTATTAATTGATTATTTATAAAATTTTGTAACGGAAACAAAATATTAAAGCATTACTAAATAAAATTCAAACTCATTTGACTAGTTTGGAAGGTATTACTGACTGTTGTTTTGAATGGAAGAGGAGTTTTAGCTTAATTATTTATTATCTTATTTTATAACAAAATATCGTATAAACATATTTATTAGTTATTACCTTTGACTAATTATTATAAGGACTAGCCTTACGGTAGCATTTCCCCTCTGCCACGGTATAAGCACAATTGATCTTGTGAATTTACATTCAATTTTACACCTTATCACTAAACGAGACAGCCTATAATTGCGAAATAATAAGTTCGAACTTAGAACGTTTGGGGTTCACACGAGATTACTTTCATGATTTTTAACATTCAAAATTAGAATCTAAAGTTACGGTTTTCATGTTACCTCGCCCCCCGCAAAAAGTGGCAGAAATTTTTGTTAGTAGAATCACACGCGTAACCAGTCCATATAATAATTAGTCAAAGGTTATTACACACAAACATAGTTTATGGCTAAATATTATTGTGACTGAATTTTTGCACTCGGATAAGCATATGCTCACGACTATATTCCCCGAGGGGGTAGTCAGAGATATTGGGAAACCTCAGAACATCCACGTTTCATCAGTAGTACCGAAACTCTGTCCAGGGTGACGGGGGGGTGAGCTCGTCGCCACTTATAATGCACAGTGGGTACAATCCATGCATCGAAATTGAAGCATGCAGGTTTCCTCACGATGTTTTCCTTCACCGAAAAGCCAATGGTGTTACAAATCGTACATAAATTCCTACCTTTATACAGTGTCCAACTTAATATTCTGACACTTTTTTTAAGGGGATGCAAACTGAACAACATTCTCTATGGGACCAACATCGAAATCGCGAAAAAAAAAATCATCTGTCCCATACATTTGGCTCGAGTAGGTTTTCAGTTTTGTATAGAACAGATATTTTTTTTTCGTGATTTCGATGTTGGTGCCACAGAGAAAGTTCTTCAGTTTGATGGTCTGATCATCCCCTTAAAACAGTGTCAGCATATTAAGAAGAACCCTACGTAACAATTTGTTTCGCGTTGCACGAATACACGCTCAAACCATAGTGTTCTGGCAGAATTAACAGCGCAGCAGCTTTTGCTTCAGCATAAATGCTGAGTCAGAACCTTTTTCATCGGCGCAATACAGGTCGCACGGTGTCATATTCCAACACCCATACCTACAATATCGTGTTTGTTATTGACCGGTCCGTCGTGCGAGCTCCCTGTTGCTGTTGCAGCTTTGCACGGACCTCCTTATACTCCTTACTCCATAGTGTTATCTGTTATACTGCCTTTGTCTGTCACTGTCAAAGTCAAAAAGACAAAATTGTTTATTCAAAACTGAGATTCGATTCAATAATATCACATCTTTGACTATTTATATGTGGACTGGTTACGCGTGTAATTCTACTAACAAACATTTCTGCCACTTTTTGCGGGGGGCGAGGTAACATGAAATCCGCAACTTTGGATTTTATTCCCTATAACTTTAGATTCTAATTTTGAATGTTAAAAATCATGAAAAGTAGTCTCGTGTGAACCCCAAACGTTCTAAGTTCGATGTTATTATTTCGCAATTATAGGCTGTCTCGTTTAGTGATAAGGTGTAAAATTGAATGTAAATTCACAAGATCAATTGTGCTTATACCGTGGCAGAGGGGAAATGCTACCGCAAGGCTAGTCCTTATAATAATTAGTCAAAGTATCACATAGATAACTTTTTGACGTCATGTTTTTTAATCTACCACCGCGTCGGAAGGTTTTCCGTTGTAGAGAAGATGCGGCCAGAAACTCTACAACACACTTCTTTTAAACAAAACAAAATATACAAAGTACAATTACATAAATTCAATATTAAATTACATAGTGTAACATTGTCAAGACCAGACATTTTGGTCATTCAAATAATCATCGAGTTTATAGTAACCTTTTTTACAGTTTTTTTTACAGACTGATTATCCTGTATTGTTCTGATGAAATAAATGAGTCATCTATCTATGTATCTATTGATTATAAAATTGGCAACATGCCTCGTCCAATAGAATGTACAGTCAAAAATCTTTGACAAGCTTCGTCACAAGAAAGTATACATAAAAATCCACTACACGTTTCGCCAACAAAATAACAAAAATACACACACTAATCGGCCCTTTCGCCATAAAGGGCCTATGTCGAAAAATAATTGAAGCGAAATGGGCGTGTGATAGCTTAGATTACTGCCTGATGCGAGAGAAAGAGATGGGGCGGCGCGCGCGCCTGAAACGATGCAAGCGTAAAACAAACTTTATTTAATTGTAATTGTACTATTTATGTAAGCTCATTTCTTCTCTTATCAAACTTTATAAAATATCAATCACTTTTTTTAAATCAAGTCTCGTGTTTATATTATTCACCGTTTAGCAGTTCCAAGCGTTTATCGATAAAGACAGAGGCTACTTTGGCTTATTTTTCTATCGAGAAAATGTGTCTTAATCGTGTTTTGGCTCTAATCAAAACTTCAATTTTATGTTCAATTTACACATATCCGCAAATCATACTCCTACTGTTAGTACTTCATGATATATGATGGTTTGATTTTTTTTAACATATCCTCAATCAATTTAGGCATGAACACATTTAAATTTTTTCACACTATAAAATAATATAGTCATAATCCACTTGTTTATAGCTTTCTTAAAACTTTAAAATTTGTCAAGAGTTTTATAAACATCTGGTATATTGTTGAACACGTTCACGTACATAAAAAAACAGATGCTGTCGTCATACAAAGTACGGGGAACATGCTGGATTAATGTATACTTGTCTTTGACTAATTATTATAAGGACTAGCATTGCGGTAGCATTTCCCCTCTGCCACGGTATAAGCACAATTGATCTTGTGCATTTACATTCAATTTTACACCTTATCACTAAACGAGACAGCCTATAATTGCGAAATAATAACTTCAAACTTAGAACGTTTGGGGTTCACACGAGATTACTTTTCATGATTTTTAACATTCAAAATTAGAATCTAAAGTTATGGGGAATAAAATCCAAAGTTGCGGATTTCATGTTACCTCGCCCCCCGCAAAAAGTGGCAGAAATGTTTGTTAGTGGAATTACACGCGTATCCAGTCTACATATAAATAGTCAAAGATACTTGTATCTAAAATTCAAACTCAAAATGTTTTATTCAAAATAATATCACATGGATATCTTTCTGACGTCATTTTTGACTCTACCACCGCGTCGGAAGGTGTTCCGTTGTAGAGAAGATGCGGCCAGAAACATTACAACACATGTTTAAAAAAATGTATAATATACAACGTGTTAATTAATTAACGCAAAACTAGAAAGTAGTTTGTTTAGAATCGAGAGCAGAATCGAATTATCTTGGTTTCAATATAGTAATATTTTTTACAATTAAAAATGTTACAAGTTTTTGATCACAAACATAGTGACTTCCTTAATAATAGGGAAGGAAGTGGCAATATCCAATTTGGCAAAAAAAGGGGTCCACTGTTTCAATATGTATGTGTGTGTGTTGAGTAGCCGCGGTGTCCAGTGGCACGTAATCTTGCCTGCCGTGCAGGAGGCGATGGTTCGATCCCCGTCCAAGCCGACTCGTACCAATGAGTTTTTCGGAATTTATGTACGATTTGTAACACCACTGGCTTTTCGGTGAAGGAAAACATCGTGAGGAAACATGCATGCTTCAATTTCGATGCATGTATTGTACCCACTGTGCATTATAAGTGGCGACGGGCTCACCCCCCGTCACACTGGACAGAGTTTCGGTACTATTGGTGAAACGTGGATGTTCTGAGGCTTTCACAATATCTCTGACTACCCCCTCGGGGAATATAGTCGTGAGCATATGCAGACTGTTTCAATATTTTCATTTTCCTTGTTTTACAACAGGTCTACTGTTGTATCTGATGGCGTTGAGGGATCGTGCGAGAAGTACAATTTATTTGTATCGCTTAAGAGGATATGTAAAAAAAATAGGATTCTTCAAAGCATCATATATCATGAAGTACTAACAGTAGGAGTATGATTTGCGGATATGTGTAAATAGAACAAACTTTGATTAGAGCAGAAATGAACTTACTTAAATAGTACAATGATAATTAAATGAAGTTTGTTTTACGCTTGCGTCGTTTCAGGCGCGCGCGCCGCCCCATCTCTTTCTCTCGCATCAGGCAGTAATATAAGCTACCATACGCCCATTTCGCTTCAATAATTTTCGACATAGGCCCTTAAAGTAAGAAAAAAAGTAAACCTTTTTTTTTAAAAGAGTTGAGTGGAGAAATATTGGAAAGAATAATTGTATTTCTAAGCTATTAACGTTTTTTCCTAGTTGTAACATGGAATGCTAAACATTTACCAACAAAAATTCACATAAAATACAAATAGGTAGGTATTCAGAATAATTTGTTACATACCTAAGTACACATAACCTAAGAGCCTGTCTAGATGAGGCGTTTTACGCGCATAACCACTCGCGCGTAGGCAAACGCGCGTAGGCGAGATACCAGAGAAGCTCTTACAGACGCTACCGGCACATGGCTGGCCGGTTCTCACCGATCCCCGCTACCCAACCCGTCGCGTAATCCCAGCAACGCCCATTGCCGAGGTCCGTACCCATTATGGGTGCCCCTTGGGCAGGTTGCTTAACTCACTGGTTCGGTGACTTACCAGGGCGCTTCGCCGTCACTGGTGTGGTCCCCCCAACAGCCCGCAGTAAAAAGCAGTAACTGCTCCCTGAGCAAACTGTATAAGTCATTAAAAAAAAAACCAGAGGCTCATACATTGCGTCCACATGCAGATGCAGTCGCGCGTTTTGGTGCTCGCGCGTAAACCGCGTGCAATACGCCGGAACCTCGACTCGCGCAAGTGGCCCGCGTTCGACGCGCGAGTCGAGATACTAGGGAACCCATAGTTGCGTCCAGTACACGCGCGTTAGTTGGTGCGGGTGGACGTATTTAGAATTAGTTTTTTTTTTTTTTTGGTTCAATTCAAGGCAAAGGGTTAAATATCCCATACAGCCGATGTCTTTAATAAAATTCTCTTATTTATAGCAATTAAAACGTTGGTGTTCGACGTTTTGACGCTTCTTTGGAGTTTTTGGAGACACCCGAAAGACGAAGGAAACGCAGAGAAGTCCACAGGAAAGAGGTGAACCGATCGCTTTGCCGCGCTACAAATGACGGAACACTTTTCCTCTTCCACCACTTCCACCATCATATTTCACAGAACTGTTCACTTGCACGACACTTTGTTACGCAAAACAACACCAATTTTACGAACCAAAACTCACTATAAACAATAAAATTCCATGAAATATGAGGACTCCAAACGTATCTGACAAATTCCCGCCAAAAACTCCTTAGAATTAGTTTTGTTTTGCCAAGGATTTGACACTCATTAACAAAATAATGAGTGAATCTGTTTCTTGTATTTCGGGTCGTTGCGCCGGGTCAGACTGTCTCAGAGTTCAATCTATTTAGTGATGTATTGCACAGAGTATGGTCATACTTACGAGTATAACCGTCTTAATACGACATAGTTATGAAGAACATAGCAAGGTTTAATTGTATTTTACGCAAAATCTATAAAATCTAAATTTAATGGTCCGTGAAATATTCTCAATTTGTTCACCAAAATGCCGAAACAATATTCCACGTAGAGTCGTGCTCTGCATAGGTAGCATGACACCGTGATATAGCGCTATCACACCTTCGCTCTCTTTCTATTTGCGCGCGAACGAACGAGATAAAAGACGCGATACTGCCATATCACGTGTAACATGCTACGGCTTCTGGATAAGCAATAGTTGAAAATTATTTATCGTCCGAATCCGTCGCAGAAAACTCGCGCGTAAAGCGCGCCTGGAACGCGTCATCTGGACGCAATTAAGGGCCCATGTCGAAAAATAATTGAAGCGAAATGGGCGTGTGATAGCTTATATTACTGCCTGATGCGAGAGAAAGAGACAGGGCGGCGCGTGCGCCTGAAACGACGCAAGCGTAAAACAAACTTTATTTAATTGTGATTGTACTATTCATGTAAGTTCATTTCTGCTCTAATCAAACTTTATAAAATATCAATCTCTTTTTTTTATTTCAAGTCTCATGTTTCTATTATTCACCGTTTAGCCGTTCCAAGCGTTTATCGATAAAGACGGAGGCTACTTTGGCTTATTTTTCTCTCGAGAAAATGTCTCTTAATCGTGTTTTGGCTCTAATCAAAACTTCAATTATATTTTCAATTTACACATATCCGCAAATCATACTCCTACTGTTAGTACTTCACGATATATGATGCTTTGAAGAATCCTATTTTATTCACATATCCTCTTCAAAATGCAGTCGCGCGAGTGGTAACGCGCGTAAAACGCCTCATCTGGACGGGCTCTAAGTGCCAGTACCTACGTAATATAGATGGATAGTTACTATGGAAGATAGATATCGTTCACTCTATCATAGTTTTGTTTAAATATCCTGTTATTGGTTTAGCATGTTATGAATGTATAACTGATGTTACTGTAAGTTGATAACAACTCGTATTTATGTTTTAATTGCGTATTACTGCCTTCGTGGTCTAATGGTTAAGAGCATTGGGCTCTTGACACGGAGGTCGTGGGTTAGATTCCCACGTTGAAACCTATACTCCATTTGAAATACCAACGAAATTTTAAGGCTATTTTGAATTACAGAAACAGAGATATGAAACTCCTCTCACTTATGCTTAGAACAGCTTTAGTAACGTCCAAGATATGTCGGATAGTATATCTTTCTGATAAATATTTGCAAATCAGAATTGGCCTGAAAGCTATATAGGGCCCTTTTTAATATGCTGACACTTTATTAAGGGGATTATCAGACCGTCAAACTGAACAACTTTCTCTAGGGGCCAACATCGAAACCGCAAAAAAAAAACTGCTGGCCCATACATTGGTTCGAGTAGGTTTGCAGTTTTGAATGGAACAGCTGATATTTTTTTCGCGATTTCGATTTTGTTCCCATAGAGAAAGTTGTTCAGTTTGACGGTTTGATCATCCCAGGACCCTACATAGCTTTCTGGCCATTTCTAATTTGCAAATATTTATCAGAACGTCCAAGATATGTCGGATAGTATCGACATATCTTGGACGTTACTAAAGCTGTTCTAAGAATAAGTGAGAGGAGTTTCATATCTCTGTTTCTGTAATTCAAATAGCCTTAAAACTTCGTTGCTATTTCAAATGGAGTATAGGTGTCCCCGTGGGAATCGAACCCAATCGGAAAATCTTTTCGTCCTTATTTGAACTAAAGTATTCACTACAATTCAGTTCAAATAAGGACGAAAAGATTTTCCGATTTTAGGTCACTTTGTGCGTTTTTCCTCAGTTGGTTAGAACATTGCAGGCTGAATCACCTGCACGTCTAGTATGAATTCTCGACACGCGCGCGACGCGTCTTTGCTCCATAGAAAGTAACCTATTCCCGCGCTTTTCGGAATGCGAAAGCCGCGCTTGCCGCGACATGTAGTATGGTCTATGGAATAAAGCCGAGTCGCACGCAAGAAGAGAAATCATGCTAGACGTGCTGATTGTCTGAAAAAAAGATGATTCCGTTCTTCGGATGGCACGTTAAGCCATTGGTCCCGGCTACTATCTCTGGTGGTAGTAGTCGGTACATAAAAACCACGTCCGAGGTCGTAAAGCGGTCTGAAAAAACTCTGGCTTGCTGCCCACACGATAGAATAATTATTTTTTTCAAATAAAAGTAATTCGGTGCGATATTCTTGTGTTCTAAATATTCCACTTTTAAGAATATATCGAAATAAACGTTAAGGTGGACTTCCGATGCCAGCGGCCGATGCGCGCGATGACGCGTGCGATGCGATATACATATCGACGGTTAAGGGAATATAATTCGGAGCGTGCTCAATACAAACGAAGTCTGGTGATATTTTCAATACTAACCAATTAAAGTCAATGAAATTTTTCAGAAACAATCTAGAAACTAATCTCTATGCTTGTATGAAGTCCGATTGTCGTTAAAATGTATAGTTTTAATGTTGCAGTGCTCCAAAAATTTCCATCCAAATCTTAAATTAATCCTAACATTAAAACTGTATATTTTAACGTAAATCTGCCTTCATACAAGCATAGAGATTAGGTTTTAGATTGTTTCTGAAAAATGTCATTGACTTTAATTGGTTGGTATTGAAAATATCACCAGACTTCGTTTGTATGCAGCGCGCATTTGCGCTCTCGGAATAAACTCCTCTTAAGAATCAATAACGGCTAACTTACATTTTTGGCGAAAATGACCTTTAAATGTGGTTAGGTTTAAAGTTGAATTTTACTTGTCCTGGCAAAAACATAAAATTATGCCAATATCTTGTAATTTTTATGTATTTATACCTTTGACTATTTATATGTGGACTGGTTACGCGTGTAATTCTACTAACAAACATTTCTGCCACTTTTTGCGGGGGGCGAGGTAACATGAAATCCGCAACTTTGGATTTTATTCCCCATAACTTTAGATTATAATTTTGAATGTTAAAAATCATGAAAAGTAGTCTCGTGTGAACCCCAAACGTTCTAAGTTCGAAGTTATTATTTCGCAATTATAGGCTGTCTCGTTTAGTGATAAGGTGTAAAATTGAATGTAAATGCACAAGATCAATTGTGCTTATACCGTGGCAGAGGGGAAATGCTACCGCAAGGCTAGTCCTTATAATAATTAGTCAAAGATTATACTGATACAACAGTTTTTGATAAGTCCACATTTGAAAGAGCAAAATGTTTTTTTCGTCTCCTGTTAAAATTTAAAGTTATTCGCATTATAAGTTTTTAGGTAAAAATGATTTGTTATCATTTCAGCAATGAATGAAAGCGTGCTCGTGTATACATTTTAAGAATCTTGTTTTGGTAGTAAGTAGGGTGAGAGTGCCTGAGCGGTGGTTTGACATCGAGTTCAGTAAATTTTACAAACAAATTATTTAATATATTGAAAAAATTTCCTATATTGAAGACATGATAATGCGATTCTGCTCTCGATTCTAAACAAACTACTTTCTAGCATATAAGCATATGCTCACGACTATGTTCCCCGAGGGGGTAGTCAGAGATATTCTGAAACCTCAGAACATCCACGAGTTTCGGTACTACTGGTGAGTAGTACCGAAACTCTGTCCAGTGTGACGGGGGTGAACCCGTCGCCAAACTACTTTCTAGTTTTGCGTTAATTTATTAACACGTTGTATTGTGATGAGGGCGCCCTTGAATTGTAAAAGGACTTAATGGAATTTCTGTTTCGTCATACATTTTACAAAATTAGTGTCATCCTGCAGCATTGTATGATGTCATACAATCTATTTTAGGTTGACTTGAATTACCACCTTAATTGGGAACTTGCACAGTGTTGCCGATCTATAGTCGACTATCGAATAGTCTCGATAACTGTAGTAAGAATATCGAAAGTTTTATCGATAGTATCGATACATGCTAAGGGTTGTCACAATCATGTTTAAATAATCTACACTAATATTATAAAGAGGAAAGATTTGTACCTATTTTTGTATGTTTGTATGTTTGTAATGAATATGCTCAAAAAGTACTGGGCCGATTTAAAAAATTCTTTCACCAATAGAATGCTACATTCTTCCAATTTGACATAGGCTACATTTCATTTTGAAAAAAATTAGGGATCCTTGGTAAAATTTGAACAATGTAAGGCAAATGGCAAATGTTGAAGGTGTAGAAAAATGAGTCTTAAAATTTATTTGTCTACCCCGTGCGAAGCCGGGACGGGCTGCTAGTATGAAATAAAGAAAAGATAAACAAACGAAATAAGTCTAATCATTAAATCTAAACTATCATAAAACTGTAACAGAAGTGTGTCTGTAAATCCTACTAACATTATAAACTACTAAAGTTTGTAAGTATGGATGGATATTTGTTACTCTTTCACGTAAAAACTACTGAATGGATTTTAATGAAATTTGGCACACAGATAGAATATGATCTGGATTAACACATAGGATACCTTTTTAAGGTCTACGCAAGCGGAGTCGCGGGCAACAGCTAGTTGTAGATATTTACAAAAAAGGGTCACGATTTGGAGTTTATGTACCCCAGACTCCACATAACAGATTTTTGATTTTTTGTCTGTCTGTTTGTCTATACTGTATGTAGTACTAGATACTTTTTCTAATACTTTTCCCCCCAGTTCCAGTTGGTTAGGACATTGCAGGCTGAATCACTTGATTGTCTGAAAAGAAAGATGATTCCGTACTTCGGATAGCACGTTAAGCCGTTGATCCCGGCTACTATCTCTGGTGGTAGTAGTCGTTACATAAAAACCACGTCAGATGCCGTAAGGTGGTTTGAAAATTTCTGACACCCGGGCTTGCTGCCCACACGATAAGAAGTGGAGACTTATCCAGTGTTAGTAGGGTCAACACGTCTTTCATGGGTCACTGTATACGTTGTTATAATAAAATCCCCGAGACCATTTTGAATCTTTCCGAAAACATGTTTAAAACTCAAATCAAAAAAGTCCTCTGTAAAAAAGCATATTATAAACTGGATGATTATTTAAATGATCAAAATGCTTGGGTCTGAGGTCACTAGCTTATAGTTTATTTACTTTACTGTATAGTATCAATTATTTTTTTAAATAATACTATGTATTATTGTATACATAACTTTAGCTTAAGAATTTATATTGTAATAGTTATTAAGTCGTGTTATGTTGTAGAGTGTGGAGCCGTGGTGGTCCAGTGGCGAGTAACCTTGCCTGCCGTGCAGGAGGCGATGGTTCGATCCCCGTCCATGCCGACTCGTTAAATGAGTTTTTCGGAATTTATGTACCATTTGTAACACCACTGGCTTTTCGGTAAAGGAAAACATCGTGAGGAAACCTGCATGCTTCAATTTCGAGACATGTATTGTACCCACTGTCCATTATAAGTGGCGACGGGCTCACCCCCCGTCACACTGGACAGAGTTTCGGTACTACTGGTGAAACTTGGATGTTCTGAGGTTTCAGAATATCTCTGACTACCCCCTCGGGGAATATAGTCGTGAGCATATGCTATGCTATTCTATGTTGTAGAGTTTCTGGCCGCATCTTCTCTACAGCGCCAACACGTTCCGACACGGTGGTAGCTTTAAAAAGATTTGACGTTTGATTAGTGCGCTGCAAGCTCCTTTATTGAATAAATTATATTGACTTTGACTTTGACTTTGCTTCATAAAGCTGCATCTTCGGTGGATAACTAGCTGCTAAGCATCTCAAAATTCAAAATTGTTTATTCATAATAATATCACATAGACAACTTTTTGACGTCATGTTTTTGAATCTGAAGGTTTTCCGTTGTAGAGAAGATGCGGCCAGAAACTCTACAACACACTTCTTTTAAACAAAACAAAATATACAAAGTACAATTACATAAATTCAATATTAAATTACATAGTGTAACATTGTCAAGACCAGACATTTTGGTCATTCATATAATCATCGAGTTTATAGTAACCTTTTTTACAGAGGACTTGTTTAACATGGGACTTAAACTTTTGGTCCATCAAGTTAAGAATATTCTCTGGTATCTTATTATAATAACGTATACAGTGCCCCATGAAAGATGTGTTGACCTCCATATAAATAAAATAAATAATTTGTTGCAGCCTCCATATAATACATGGCACACTCGGATGGCGATAAAGACTGGGAAGATTATGACCGGTTCTATTCCTCCAGCCACAGCGATGATAGCCCTGTACTGTACAGGTAAGATACACTATGCAAATGTCCGGTTGCGAATACGTCCAGGTAAGATATACAACGGAAATGTCCAGTAGCGAATACGTCCAGGTGAGATATACAACGGAAATGTCCGGTTGCGAATACGTCCAGGTAAGATATACAACGGAAATGTCCAGTTGCGAATACGTCCAGGTAAGATATACAACGGAAATGTCCGGTTGCGAATACGTCCAGGTGAGATATACAACGGAAATGTCCGGTTGCGAATACGTCCAGGTAAGATATACAACGGAAATGTCCGGTTGCGAATACGTCCAGGTAAGATATACAACGGAAATGTCCGGTTGCGAATACGTCCAGGTAAGATATACAACGGAAATGTCCGGTTGCGAATACGTCCAAGTATGATATACAACGGAAATGTCTGATCATCCCCTTAAAATAGTTTCACCTAATTTTTCTAGACCTTATATATCGTCTAGTCATCATAATAAAAGTCCAGACTAGATTCTGGTATTTTCAATGTGACTAGATGATTTGTGTGACAATTTCCAAAATATTTATTTATAGTCTGAAGCACCCCATATAGTATGAAACGTATTTAATTTTACATCCTGTATACTGAGCATATACATTTTTTGTCGCAGATATGAAAAGAACCGCAGATACGCGCCGTATGTACGCGAGAGCAAGACGGAAGAGAGGAGGTCTACCCTGACGTTGCTGGCCAAGTTCTTTCTGTTCTGCACTGCCATGATTCTGTTCTGTGTGCTTATGTACATACCTGTTTACAATAAGGCCAACTATCAGATGCCTAAAGGTGAGATATAAAGGACAAACCGAATGTCAAGGCTATTACTGTATAATCTTTGACTAATTATTATAAGGACTAGCCTTGCGGTAACATTTCCCCTCTGCCACGGTATAAGCACAATTGTTCTTGTGCATTTACATTCAATTTTACACCTTATCACTAAACGAGACAGCCTATAATTGCGAAATAATAACTTCGAACTTAGAACGTTTGGGGTTCACACGAGACTACTTTTCATGATTTTTAACATTCAAAATTAGAATCTAAAGTTATGGGGAATAAAATCCAAAGTTGCGGATTTCATGTTACCTCGCCCCCCGCAAAAAGTGGCAGAAATGTTTGTTAGTAGAATTACACGCGTAACCAGTCCACATATAAATAGTCAAAGTGTATAATAGTTTAAAATTAAATATTTTGAATGTAGGCTCTTTTGTCACCATTTTAGCCGCCCCTACGTCGGGAGAGGCTAAAATGGTGTACCTTTTTATTTATAGTACTAGTATTTAGTTGTATATTCGTTTGGATGTGTTAGGTTTTCATTTTATTGTTGTGTAGTCTCAAGGTTAAGGCACGATGGGGCTGGCATAACCTCAGGGTTAAAAGCCCTATTAAAAAAAATATATATATACAATGTGTTAATGAATTAACGCAAAACTATAAAGTAGTTTGTTCAGAATCAAGAGCAGAATCGAATTATCATGTTTTCAACATAGTTTTTTTTTTCAAAATATTAAATAATTTGTACGTAAAATTTAAAATTTACTGAACTCGATCTCAACCCACCGCATAGGCACACTCACACTACTTACTACCAAAACAAGATTCTTAAAATGTACCCACGAGCACGCTATTGCTTTCATTCATTGCTGAAATGATAACAAATCATTTTAACCTGAAAACTTAAAATGCGAATAACTTTAAAATTTAACTATCAAAATAATGAAATTATTGTTTCATTCTAATTATTTTGTTATAAATCAGTTGGGGTGTATGAGGTTTTCCGCTTATTCATTAACACGTTGTATAGAATAATAAAAAAGGCTAAACGATGTCACAGATTACTTAATAGTTACAGATAATACAGAATAGTACCAACACATTCACACTCTACATCGGCAACTATAGGTAAAACTAGGCCCATGCTAGCATAAACACAGCATATGCATACAGTTTTTTAAGGAGATGACCAGACCATCAAACTGAACAACTTTCTCTATGGGACCGACATCGAAATCGCGAAAAAAATATCAGCTGTCTCATACATTTGGCTCGAGTTTGTTTCACAGTTTTGTTTGGAAGAGCTGATTTTTTCTCGCTATTTCGATGTTGGTCCCATAGAGAAAGTTGTCCAGTTTGATGGTCTGATCATCCCCTTAAAAAGTGTCAGCATATTAAGAAGGGCCCTGTATACAACGTGTTAATGAATAAATGCAAAACTAGAAAGTACATTGTTTAGAATCGAGAACAGAATCAAATTATCATGGTTTCAACATATGTATTTTTTTTCAAAATATTAAATAATTTGTTTGTAAAACTTAAAAATTTATTGAACTCGATCTTAACCCACCGCAAGGGCACACTCACCCTACTTACTACCAAAACAAGATTCTTAATATTTATCCATATGTACGTTAGCGCTTTCATTCATTGCTGAAATGGTAAATCATTTTTTCCTGAAAACTTAAAATGCGAATAACTTTAAATTTTAACTATAAAAATAATGAAATTATTGCTTCAATCTAATTATTTTGTTATAAATCAGTTGGGGTGTATGAGGTTTTGCGCTTATTCATTAACACGTAGTTCTACATACAGAACGGCCACTCCCCGCCCCCCTCTGACTTCAGATACCCGACCTCACCTCATACTTTCTGGGAAACTTGAGGGGAGCCGAGCAAGGGAATGCAGTCAGGCGCGCGCATCCGTAGTATTTGACTACATTAAATTGAGTCTTTTCAGTACATAAAAACGTTGAAAAAATTTTACGCCAGTCAGATTTTTTTTTTAATTTGCTCAGGAAGCTGGCATACTGGTTTAAATCCTTGAGTTTGCTACTATTGGTTTTATTTTGAATTGTGTCCAAAAAAATACAATCTTTTTTGTGCAACTATGCAGTCGGTGTGAAATATTTATTTTTATTGTTTTTTTTTTTAATAAGCTGGTTTTGTGAATGCATCGGCATGAAAAAATATGGTTCTCTTAAAAAGAACTACGAACGATCTACCTCCCGGCTTGAGGTCGCTTTTCATGACACCCTGTAAACAAGGTGTTACAAAAATACAAATATACATTTAACACCCCCTTAAATGTTTAGACCATCAAACTGAACAACTTTTGCTATGGGACCAAAATCGAAATCGCGAAAAAAAAATTGATGTTCCATACTAAATGACAAATCTACTAGAGCTAAATATATGGGACAGCTGATTTTTTTTCGTGATTTCGATGTTGGTCTAAACAACCCCTTTTAAAGTTTTAAATGTTTTTTTTTTACTTTAGTAACACCTTGTATTTAACAGAGTATAAATTTAAATGTTTCAGACTATCGAACTGAACACATTTCAATATCAAAATCAGCTGTTCCTCATTTTAGTCGAGTTACCATAGACATTTTTAAAGGACAACTATTTCTTTTTCCGCATACATTATCTAAGCAAAACTAAGTTAGAGCCTGTAGAATCCCACTGCAGGGCAAAGGCTTCCTCTCACGAATAAGGGTGAGAGGGAGTGGGTCATACTCCACCACGCGGGCCCAGTGCATGTTGGTGGAGGCAAGTTAGTGGTCAACTTGCTGTCAGAGAATTTTCAAGCCGCCTTAGCAGGCCTCCAACCTGGCTTAACGAATAGCTACAACGCCATCGGACGGAACTATCCGAGACCAACTACATAACTTCCGAAGTACGGAAACGCTCAAGATGAAACGGCAATTCTAAGCAAAACATATCATAATAAACAAAATAATCATACCGGTTTCCTTTACTTACGTCATCAACTTACAAACAACTACATACAAACAGTGAAGAGAAAGTACAGTTGATTTAAGGCCCTACGTTTTAACATGGTTAGCCACTAACATATCTGGGTCACTACCTTTTAGACAGGTCCGGATTAGGCGTGGTGAATAGAGGAGTTGACTACATAACTGCCCCCTAGACAAAGTGACATTCTATTGGCGTTGACGCTAGTAGAACATTACAGAATGTATGGATTTGACATTAGCGATCGTCAAAATGTTTCGATCGCTAATGTCAAATCGAGTCGCGCTGCAAGTCTGACGGAGGGTGGACGCGTGCGTGGTGGCCTCTCTTAGGCTTGCACGTGGCTCCGCCATTTTGTGAAGCTCTTTTGTGTTTTAACCATAAAACAATCATTGGAGATTATAAACTACTTGACATTGGCAGAATTGCCGCGCTAGACGCAAGCAACCGGCCATTAATTAAGAAAAATAGTAATGTCGAATCCATACATTCTGTCATTTTCTACTAGCGTCAACACCAATAGAATAGCATTTTGTCTAAATTTGGTTTTTGGGGGCAGTAAATAAACCGTTTGAAAATAACGCTAAACTCACATTTTCAGTAATGCTGTTGCTTGAATACTATTTTTAATAACTGGATAAACTATAAAAAGTATCAAAACGACGACGAATAACAATGACGTCACTATTCAATTTTTAGTACAATATTTCATACAAAGCACGCGTTTTATTAATTTTATTATTTTATTTTATTTATTAGGTACTCAAACAGGTCACAATCAATTTTAAAACATAAAGTAACATGAACAAAATATTTTAAGTCTAGACTGTGACTCAATTAAATGAGTACACAACATGAGTAGAAAAGTGAGACATGCTTAAAATTACAATTTTCAAGAGACCAAATATTAGTTTTGACGTTTGATAAAGAGTTGTTAATTTGACTAGTTGGAAACTCTATATTAAAGTAGAGTACATATACCTTCCTTGAGGGTGGGCCTGTGCCCTGCAGTGGGACCACAAAGAAATAACGCGCTCCGCTAGGAGTGGGAACATACAGGGTGTAAAAAAACAGTAATATTTAAGCGGGTTGTTTCGACAATCAAACTGAATATCTTTCACTATGGAGACAGAGGTAAAAGAAACTGCTGTCCACACATTTAGGTCGATTAGGTTTGCAGTTTTTTATGAAACAGTGTTTGGAAACAGCAGATCTTTTTTTCACGATTTCTATGTTGGTCGAGAAAGTTGTTCAGTTTGATTATCCTCTTAAAAAACTTTTAAACACAAGAAGTTTCATCAAAATCAGTCCAGTAATTTTTGCGTGACGCTCGAACAAACAGCATAAGAATAAGCATGGCATAAGCATATGCTCACGACTATATTCCCCGAGGGGGTAGTCTGAGATATTCTGAAAACTCAGAACATCAGTACGTGGTAGTACCGAATCTCTGTCCAGTGTGACGGGGAGTGAGCTCGTCGCCACTCGTAATGGTCAGTGGGTACAATACATGCCTCGAAATTGAAGAATGCAGGTTTCCTCACAATGTTTTCCTTTACCGAAAAGCCAGTGGTGAACAAACATAGAGACAAAAAACCTGTTATTTGGAGTCAGTCTTTTTTTTTGCAAATCTTTCATCTATCCTCTGTTACAGTTCTACAGGGTGTAAAATTAAATACGATACATACTTAAGGGGGTGTTTCGGACCATTAAACTTAACAACTTTCAATATAGGACCAACATTGAAAACGCGAAAAAAACAACTATTCCATAGAAAACGTCGATCGCTTCTCGACCCAAATGTTTTTGCCTTTGCTCTTATTGTTCGAGTGGCGAGTAACCTTGCCTGCCGTGCAGGAGGCGATGGTTCGATCCCCGTCCAGACCGACTCGTACCAATGAGTTTTTCGGAATTCATGTAGGATTTGTAACACCACTGGCTTTTCGGTGAAGGAAAACATCGTGAGGAAACCTGCATGCTTTAATTTCGAGGCATGTATTGTACACACTGTCCATAACAAGTGGCGACGAGCCACGCCCCGTCACACTGGACAGAGTTTCGGTACTACTGGTGAAACGTGGATGTTCTGAGGTTTCAGAATATCTCTGACTACCCCCTCGGGGATTTATCCATTTCATTTTTCAAATTACATTTCATACAATTTTATTTCTAATTTCTGAATGCATCCATGGCACAACTCTTAAATCCTTTTAAAAAGCCGTTACAATTTGAAATGATAAATAGAAAACAATATAACTCTGGGCTGCCATTTTTCATGGTGAAGTTTTGTGTGCCTCCTGTAAAATTTGATCTATAGTCGGGGAAATCTACGGATTTTTGTATGGAGTAGGTTGCATTAATTGCACTTTTGGTAAAAATTTGGAATATAGTAGATACATACCTGAAAAACATAAATTCTCAATAATCCCCGATTTTTTATGTTGTATTATTGAATAATTAAGACATTTATAAAACATTAAATTTAGGTATGAACAAAAAATGGAAAACTGGTGATTTTGTACAGGATGGCTTCGTTCAATACGTTTTACTTATAACAATAATAATCCACGGTTAATATCGTTAATTTGGGTAGATATTTAATATTTTGTAAGTCTTCAAAAATTATAACCTCAAAACAAAATTAGTTACTGTTTGTTTTTACACATTAAATATTTGCCTTTTGATAAGTAACTGTCTCTATTGCTGGTATGCTGGTCGAAATATTTTTAGAAATAAGCTTGCCATTTGTACATTAATATCGATTTTAAGGTATTTCTCAGGTTCCTGAGCCTATATAACCACGAAATCTCGACAAAAGTGTTATAAACTAACAGTAATATTATTTCAAACACAATTTACTAAAGTGTCTTTAATGCAATCTCAAACCTTATTTTTCCTAGACTACTAATGGAGTTACGAGGTCTGACACTATAGTCTACGATATGCTATAATAACGTATATTAAATTATAATAACATGTTGTTTTTTTAAATTTCCAGGTACAGTCGCCGGTTGGTCCATACACGCTAATCGAGACACAAAGATCTACGTCCAACCAAACAACGTAACTACAATCCACGAACCAAAACACATATGTCCAAATGAGAGTAAAAATAAAAAAAACAACTTATTCCTACTTATTATTGTTTGTTCTTCAACCCCAAATTTCGACAGACGAATGGCGATCCGAGAAACATGGGGCAACTACAAAAACTATCTAAAAACTCAAAAAATATTCAAAGAAATAACTGAAAAATACAAAAATTACAACTACACTTACGATTTGTACCCAGAAAAAGTACCAACGACGAATGAAACAGAATTATACAACTTTACCAGAGTCAAAAGAGATATAAACGGTTACGGGCAACTTTTACCGGAATTAGCTAAAGCATTACAAAAAAATCTAGTCACGATCAAATCTGAAGATTTTCCGCCAGAAAAACGATTTGAAGACGAAGAATCTATGTTACCAGAATTTGATATGAACAAAGAATTAGGAGAGCAAACAGAACAAACAAATTATGATTATGAATACGAAACCAACGTTATGAAAATACCCCCAAAAGGTTTAGAAGAACATCAAGAGTGGACGTCAATTTTAAAGCAATTGAAATTAACAAAGTCTTTTCCCAAAGAAGATTACGATGGCAACACTAATCCAGATTTTAAAATAGTATTTCTATTAGGGTTGCCATCACAGGAAAATGACACAGATGTTCAAAGTAAGATAGAAGATGAGGTGTTAGAATACGATGACGTGATACAGGAAGGTTTCGTTGATTCATACAATAATTTGACTTTGAAATCTATTATGATGTTGAAATGGGTTACGAATAAATGCGGAGAAAGTGGTGAGTTGATTATCCTACTTATAACTTCAGACCATCAAACTGAACAACTTTGACTATGGAGCAAACATAAAAAAAAAAAACTGATATCCTATACATTAAAAAAAAAGGCATCGACATCGGTCTACCCATTTGGGAGCTACGATGCCACAGACAGATAGACAGACAGAGAGACAGATTATGTCGGTCTGACATAGGCGTCAAACGTATAACACCCCTCTTTATGCATAGGGGGTTAAAACAACAATGTCACAAACATTTCGGGTTTGTAGTTGCTATCAAAATGAATCGCAATATCCTGATAAATTGAAAATCATCAATAACTGCGAATGTATACAAGGTGTTACAAAAATACAAATAAACTATTAAGGGGGTGGTTTAGACTATCAAACTGAACAACTTTGAAAAATCATATGTTCCATACTAAATTACAAATCTACTCGAGCTAAATGTATGGGCAGGTTTTTTGTTCGCGATTTCGATGTTGGTCCCATAGTGATAGATGTTCAGTTTGATGGTCTAAACAATCCCTTTAAAAGTTTTAAAGGTTTACTTTTACTTTTGTAACACCTTGTATAACTGAGAGGACACTCAAGCGCGCTGCATACAAACGAAGTTTCATCCCATTTTCAATATTAACCGATTTAAGTAAATAACTTTTTAAAACACGATCTAAAAACTAATATCTGTGCCTGTGTTTTGCCAAATTTCCTTTAAAATATACAGTTTCAATGCTAAGATTACTTAAAGATTTGTGTAGAAACAAGAATGCCACATTATACAGGGTGAAATTGATTTCATTAGCAGACTTTTAAACTAAGAGTACCCATCAAACTGAACAACTTTTACTTTGGGAGCAAACCGATCGGAGCAAAAGGAAATTGCTGTTCCATACTAAACTCCAATGCCTACTCGACTCAAAAGTATGCAACAGCAGATTTTGTTGTTGTTGCTCCGATCGGTTTGCTCCTTAAAAGTTGTTCAGTTTGATGGGTAAACTCTTAGTTTAAAAGTCTGCTAATGATATCAATTTCACCCTGTATAATGTGACATTCTTGTTTCTACACAAATCTTTAAGTAATCTTAGCATTGAAACTGTATATTTTAAAGGAAATCTGGCAAAACACAGGCACAGATATAAGTTTCTAGATCGTGTTTAAAACAGTCATTGACTTTAATTGGTTACTGTTTAAAATAGGACGAAACTTAGTTTGTACGCAGCGCGCTCGGGCGCCCTCGCAGTTATATGCTCTGAATATTGTATTTTTCTTTTTCAGTACGATACATATTGAAAACTGATGATGATATGTACATAAATGTGCCTAACTTAATATTTAACTTACAAAACCGTTCGAGGGAGTATGAGAAGAAAGTGGAGAGCGGTTACAAAGAGAAGGAGTATATGCTGATTGGAGATCTGATATGTGGTGCTAGGCCGGTGCTTGATTCGCATAGTAAATGGTAAGTTAATTAAATTGTTATTTGAAATACACGCAAAATTACATATTATTAAAAATTACGCATAATGGCACGCATATTGAGACACAAACGCTAATGACATACGCGCGTAATAAATAATAAATGTTAATTACATTTTTATTTAGATTAGACGCAAAATTACTTATGTAATGTAATGTCACTCGCATAACGACACACACATAATGACACGCATAATGAGACACACATGCATAATGACATACGCGCATATTGACACTCACGCATAATTACACACACGCGTAATGACACACGCGTAATAAATAATAAATGCTTTGGGAAATCTTAGGTAAAATTTCTTGAATCAACGAAAATGTTGAACCATAGTAATAAGTAATTGTTTCGTTTTTTTTTAATTATTGTTAGGAAATCCGTCACAATAATTGGCAGGTAGCACGAACTGACGGACAATGCGTAGGCATTGTAATCCTAGGTCCTGTTGGCACCCTTTGAATATACCCTTAAAAATTTACCTACGCGGCGCGATTATTTGTATCCTGACATTTTCTAATTTCAACCCCAATTTCTTCCACTTAATTGCCTAATAATTGAATTTAAACCATATACCTTCCCAGGTACAGTCCAAGATACATGTTCGGCGGTAAGATCTACCCCCGATACCTGTCTGGTACTGGATATGCCCTCACCGCCCCAACAGCGCATGCGCTATACGCAGCTGCTCTTAGAACACACTACTTCCATTTAGAAGATATCTTTATCACTGGTAAGTCTACATCGCGCTATTATTAGTATATTGCTGGGAGTGGTTGGTTGAATAGCGCGTTAGATCAACGCGTTACACGTAGGGATAGTGACCTTATTACTAAAGACTTTAGGACGATTATTGAAACATTTGCAAGCCTCTTTCTCGCTGTTAAATTTCGCCCGCTTATAGAATGAAAACTGTATCGAACGTCATATAATTTGAGGAGGAACGCAGCCTGGTCCTCAATAGACGCATGGTCGGAGGAATCATTCAGGAGATTGAGGCCAGGTCTACGCTCTTACGAGCCGCTACGCGCTACGAGATGTACATCGCGCTGTCAAGATTCGCCCGCGATTACGTATATAGCTGGGAGTGGTTGGTTGAGTTGCGCGCTGGATCACGTACACGTGGGGATAGTGGCCTTATTACTATAAGCATAAGGGCGAATACTAGTATGTACAATATACATATGGTATTATTGACATTTAAAGTTAAATGCTACCGCAAGGTCCCTATACAACGTGTTAATGAATTGACGCAAAACTAGAAAGTAGTTTGTTTGGAATCGAGAGCAGAATCGAATTATCATGTTTTCAATATAGGATTTTTTTTTCAAAATATTAAATAATTAGTTGGTAAAATTTAAAATTTACTAAACGCGATCTCAACCCACCGCTCGGGCACTCTCACCCTACTTACTACCAAAACAAAGTTCTTAAAATGTATCCATGAGCACGCTAGCGCTTTAATTCATTGCTGAAATGATAACAAATCATTTTTGGCTCAAAACTTAAAATCCGAATAACTTTAAATTTTAACTATCAAAATAATGAAATTATTGTTTCAATCTAATTATTTTGTTACAAATCAGTTGGGGTGTATGAGGTTTTGCGCTTATTCATTAACACGTTGTATAAATCGTCTAAAGCACATGTGCACTTTGTGAAAACTGTCCATGACATTATGTATTGGCTATGTCCGAAGTGGTGATGGGAACTGTCAAATCTATCGCAGCGCACGGGGTGGCAGAAATTTGTACTTTTGTCGGACAAGCTGTGTAAAATATGCTTGAATCTATGCAAATCCACACACTAACTCAACACGAAATCTCCAAAACTGTAAAGACTACAAACTTAAAATTTGGCATGGAAGTTTCTATGCTGCCTTCTATTAGGTGGGGGTATCTGAAGTCAGAGAGGGGAGTGGCCATTCTATATGTAGAACTGTATACTACTAGAGTTTACCCGGGACTTGGTCCGCACAAATTATTTACCAGATTTTAAGTCAAACAAAAAAACTTTCATCAAAATCGGTTCAGTAGTTTTTGCATGATGCTGTTACAAACAAACAAACAGACGGACAAAAATTCTAAAAAAGTTTGATTTGTAGTCCGGAATACCTAAAAACCATATCGTAATCTGTTTTCTTGTTAATATCTTCAATGTACAGACACGCTTCTGTTACAGTTTTGTAATAGTTAACAGGTAGGTGACACGATTGTGTTGAGACCTCCGCTTCTAAATACCTAGTAGATAAAGTTGTATTACGTTATGCAATACATCCTGCCCACGAAATAATTTCTACTCTACACGTGTTTCGCTCCACCAAGGAGAATTCTCAGGAGTTAGACCGACGAACGTTCGAAATAGAGTTGTTACTCCGGTGAGCGTTCGACTCCGAGATCCGGTGACTCGGCAGACTCGGTGTCGGTCCTTCCTTCCGTCCTTGGTGGAGCGAAACACGTGTAGAGTAGAAATTATTTTGGTCGGCAGGTTGTGCATAACGTAATACAACTTTGTCTACTAGGTATTTAGAAGCGGAGGTCTCGACACAATCGTGTTATCTACCTGTTAGTCATGGATTTCCGCAAAGTAACGCCTGATTCAATTAATTATAATAGTTAAGATTAATGGACTCTTGCTTGTGCGGTAGCACTGCATTTCCGCCAGTGTCAAGAAGTTTATGGGAATAGCTATCCCAATCTCAGGTATTGTTTTTGAACAAGAACAAGAAGAGATTGAGGATTGCGGAGCCTCGTGGCAGGCAAAAACGCGACGCGCTAAAACCACGCGAGATAAGTAGTCGGGTCAGAATTCTTCGGGTGACTCTTCATAAAGTTTGTAGTTGTAGCAAAGCTTCTGAGCACTCCGAGAGGGTTTATGTAGATGTATGATGTATCGTGTTCAGGTATGAGCTCGGCGCGCGCGTCGCCGCGCATAGTGCCGGCGGACTCGCCGCTGTTCTCGTACCGGTCGCCGAGCGGGGAGTGCGCCGCGCATGCGCACGTGACGGCGCACCGCGTGCCGCCCGCCCTCATGCGCCAGATGCTGCGCAGGCTCACCACCGACACCGAGGTCGACAGGTGCGTGCTGTCTACTGTTATACACACATACACACACTCACGGTACTGGGGTAGGCACCGCGTGCCGCCCGCCCTCATGCGCCAGATGCTGCGCAGGCTCACCACCGACACCGAGGTCGACAGGTGCGTGCTGTCTACTGTTATACACACATACACACACTCACGGTACTGGGGTAGGCACCGCGTGCCGCCCGCCCTCATGCGCCAGATGCTGCGCAGGCTCACCACCGACACCGAGGTCGACAGGTGCGTGCTGTCTACTGTTATACACACATACACACACTCACGGTACTGGGGTAGGCACCGCGTGCCGCCCGCCCTCATGCGCCAGATGCTGCGCAGGCTCACCACCGACACCGAGGTCGACAGGTGCGTGCTGTCTACTGTTATACACACATACACATACACACACTCACGGTACTGGGGTAGGCACCGCGTGCCGCCCGCCCTCATGCGCCAGATGCTGCGCAGGCTCACCACCGACACCGAGGTCGACAGGTGCGTGCTGTCTACTGTTATACACACATACACATACACACACTCACGGTACTGGGGTAGGCACCGCGTGCCGCCCGCCCTCATGCGCCAGATGCTGCGCAGGCTCACCACCGACACCGAGGTCGACAGGTGCGTGCTGTCTACTGTTATACACACATACACATACACACACTCACGGTACTGGGGTAGGCACCGCGTGCCGCCCGCCCTCATGCGCCAGATGCTGCGCAGGCTCACCACCGACACCGAGGTCGACAGGTGCGTGCTGTCTACTGTTATACACACATACACATACACACACTCACGGTACTGGGGTAGGCACCGCGTGCCGCCCGCCCTCATGCGCCAGATGCTGCGCAGGCTCACCACCGACACCGAGGTCGACAGGTGCGTGCTGTCTACTGTTATACACACATACACATACACACACTCACGGTACTGGGGTAGGCACCGCGTGCCGCCCGCCCTCATGCGCCAGATGCTGCGCAGGCTCACCACCGACACCGAGGTCGACAGGTGCGTGCTGTCTACTGTTATACACACATACACATACACACACTCACGGTACTGGGGTAGGCACCGCGTGCCGCCCGCCCTCATGCGCCAGATGCTGCGCAGGCTCACCACCGACACCGAGGTCGACAGGTGCGTGCTGTCTACTGTTATACACACATACACACACTCACGGTACTGGGGTAGGCACCGCGTGCCGCCCGCCCTCATGCGCCAGATGCTGCGCAGGCTCACCACCGACACCGAGGTCGACAGGTGCGTGCTGTCTACTGTTATACACACATACACATACACACACTCACGGTACTGGGGTAGGCACCGCGTGCCGCCCGCCCTCATGCGCCAGATGCTGCGCAGGCTCACCACCGACACCGAGGTCGACAGGTGCGTGCTGTCTACTGTTATACACACATACACATACACACACTCACGGTACTGGGGTAGGCACCGCGTGCCGCCCGCCCTCATGCGCCAGATGCTGCGCAGGCTCACCACCGACACCGAGGTCGACAGGTGCGTGCTGTCTACTGTTATACACACATACACATACACACACTCACGGTACTGGGGTAGGCACCGCGTGCCGCCCGCCCTCATGCGCCAGATGCTGCGCAGGCTCACCACCGACACCGAGGTCGACAGGTGCGTGCTGTCTACTGTTATACACACATACACATACACACACTCACGGTACTGGGGTAGGCACCGCGTGCCGCCCGCCCTCATGCGCCAGATGCTGCGCAGGCTCACCACCGACACCGAGGTCGACAGGTGCGTGCTGTCTACTGTTATACACACATACACACACTCACGGTACTGGGGTAGGCACCGCGTGCCGCCCGCCCTCATGCGCCAGATGCTGCGCAGGCTCACCACCGACACCGAGGTCGACAGGTGCGTGCTGTCTACTGTTATACACACATACACACACTCACGGTACTGGGGTAGGCACCGCGTGCCGCCCGCCCTCATGCGCCAGATGCTGCGCAGGCTCACCACCGACACCGAGGTCGACAGGTGCGTGCTGTCTACTGTTATACACACATACACATACACACACTCACGGTACTGGGGTAGGCACCGCGTGCCGCCCGCCCTCATGCGCCAGATGCTGCGCAGGCTCACCACCGACACCGAGGTCGACAGGTGCGTGCTGTCTACTGTTATACACACATACACACACTCACGGTACTGGGGTAGGCACCGCGTGCCGCCCGCCCTCATGCGCGACATGCTGCGCAGGCTCACCACCGACACCGAGGTCGACAGGTGCGTGCTGTCTACTGTTATACACACATACACACACTCACGGTACTGGGGTAGGCACCGCGTGCCGCCCGCCCTCATGCGCCAGATGCTGCGCAGGCTCACCACCGACACCGAGGTCGACAGGTGCGTGCTGTCTACTGTTATACACACATACACATACACACACTCACGGTACTGGGGTAGGCACCGCGTGCCGCCCGCCCTCATGCGCCAGATGCTGCGCAGGCTCACCACCGACACCGAGGTCGACAGGTGCGTGCTGTCTACTGTTATACACACATACACATACACACACTCACGGTACTGGGGTAGGCACCGCGTGCCGCCCGCCCTCATGCGCCAGATGCTGCGCAGGCTCACCACCGACACCGAGGTCGACAGGTGCGTGCTGTCTACTGTTATACACACATACACATACACACACTCACGGTACTGGGGTAGGCACCGCGTGCCGCCCGCCCTCATGCGCCAGATGCTGCGCAGGCTCACCACCGACACCGAGGTCGACAGGTGCGTGCTGTCTACTGTTATACACACATACACATACACACACTCACGGTACTGGGGTAGGCACCGCGTGCCGCCCGCCCTCATGCGCCAGATGCTGCGCAGGCTCACCACCGACACCGAGGTCGACAGGTGCGTGCTGTCTACTGTTATACACACATACACATACACACACTCACGGTACTGGGGTAGGCACCGCGTGCCGCCCGCCCTCATGCGCCAGATGCTGCGCAGGCTCACCACCGACACCGAGGTCGACAGGTGCGTGCTGTCTACTGTTATACACACATACACATACACACACTCACGGTACTGGGGTAGGCACCGCGTGCCGCCCGCCCTCATGCGCCAGATGCTGCGCAGGCTCACCACCGACACCGAGGTCGACAGGTGCGTGCTGTCTACTGTTATACACACATACACACACTCACGGTACTGGGGTAGGCACCGCGTGCCGCCCGCCCTCATGCGCCAGATGCTGCGCAGGCTCACCACCGACACCGAGGTCGACAGGTGCGTGCTGTCTACTGTTATACACACATACACACACTCACGGTACTGGGGTAGGCACCGCGTGCCGCCCGCCCTCATGCGCGACATGCTGCGCAGGCTCACCACCGACACCGAGGTCGACAGGTGCGTGCTGTCTACTGTTATACACACATACACACACTCACGGTACTGGGGTAGGCACCGCGTGCCGCCCGCCCTCATGCGCCAGATGCTGCGCAGGCTCACCACCGACACCGAGGTCGACAGGTGCGTGCTGTCTACTGTTATACACACATACACATACACACACTCACGGTACTGGGGTAGGCACCGCGTGCCGCCCGCCCTCATGCGCCAGATGCTGCGCAGGCTCACCACCGACACCGAGGTCGACAGGTGCGTGCTGTCTACTGTTATACACACATACACATACACACACTCACGGTACTGGGGTAGGCACCGCGTGCCGCCCGCCCTCATGCGCCAGATGCTGCGCAGGCTCACCACCGACACCGAGGTCGACAGGTGCGTGCTGTCTACTGTTATACACACATACACATACACACACTCACGGTACTGGGGTAGGCACCGCGTGCCGCCCGCCCTCATGCGCCAGATGCTGCGCAGGCTCACCACCGACACCGAGGTCGACAGGTGCGTGCTGTCTACTGTTATACACACATACACACACTCACGGTACTGGGGTAGGCACCGCGTGCCGCCCGCCCTCATGCGCCAGATGCTGCGCAGGCTCACCACCGACACCGAGGTCGACAGGTGCGTGCTGTCTACTGTTATACACACATACACATACACACACTCACGGTACTGGGGTAGGCACCGCGTGCCGCCCGCCCTCATGCGCCAGATGCTGCGCAGGCTCACCACCGACACCGAGGTCGACAGGTGCGTGCTGTCTACTGTTATACACACATACACACACTCACGGTACTGGGGTAGGCACCGCGTGCCGCCCGCCCTCATGCGCCAGATGCTGCGCAGGCTCACCACCGACACCGAGGTCGACAGGTGCGTGCTGTCTACTGTTATACACACATACACATACACACACTCACGGTACTGGGGTAGGCACCGCGTGCCGCCCGCCCTCATGCGCCAGATGCTGCGCAGGCTCACCACCGACACCGAGGTCGACAGGTGCGTGCTGTCTACTGTTATACACACATACACATACACACACTCACGGTACTGGGGTAGGCACCGCGTGCCGCCCGCCCTCATGCGCCAGATGCTGCGCAGGCTCACCACCGACACCGAGGTCGACAGGTGCGTGCTGTCTACTGTTATACACACATACACACACTCACGGTACTGGGGTAGGCACCGCGTGCCGCCCGCCCTCATGCGCCAGATGCTGCGCAGGCTCACCACCGACACCGAGGTCGACAGGTGCGTGCTGTCTACTGTTATACACACATACACACACTCACGGTACTGGGGTAGGCACCGCGTGCCGCCCGCCCTCATGCGCCAGATGCTGCGCAGGCTCACCACCGACACCGAGGTCGACAGGTGCGTGCTGTCTACTGTTATACACACATACACACACTCACGGTACTGGGGTAGGCACCGCGTGCCGCCCGCCCTCATGCGCGACATGCTGCGCAGGCTCACCACCGACACCGAGGTCGACAGGTGCGTGCTGTCTACTGTTATACACACATACACACACTCACGGTACTGGGGTAGGCACCGCGTGCCGCCCGCCCTCATGCGCCAGATGCTGCGCAGGCTCACCACCGACACCGAGGTCGACAGGTGCGTGCTGTCTACTGTTATACACACATACACATACACACACTCACGGTACTGGGGTAGGCACCGCGTGCCGCCCGCCCTCATGCGCCAGATGCTGCGCAGGCTCACCACCGACACCGAGGTCGACAGGTGCGTGCTGTCTACTGTTATACACACATACACATACACACACTCACGGTACTGGGGTAGGCACCGCGTGCCGCCCGCCCTCATGCGCCAGATGCTGCGCAGGCTCACCACCGACACCGAGGTCGACAGGTGCGTGCTGTCTACTGTTATACACACATACACATACACACACTCACGGTACTGGGGTAGGCACCGCGTGCCGCCCGCCCTCATGCGCCAGATGCTGCGCAGGCTCACCACCGACACCGAGGTCGACAGGTGCGTGCTGTCTACTGTTATACACACATACACACACTCACGGTACTGGGGTAGGCACCGCGTGCCGCCCGCCCTCATGCGCCAGATGCTGCGCAGGCTCACCACCGACACCGAGGTCGACAGGTGCGTGCTGTCTACTGTTATACACACATACACATACACACACTCACGGTACTGGGGTAGGCACCGCGTGCCGCCCGCCCTCATGCGCCAGATGCTGCGCAGGCTCACCACCGACACCGAGGTCGACAGGTGCGTGCTGTCTACTGTTATACACACATACACATACACACACTCACGGTACTGGGGTAGGCACCGCGTGCCGCCCGCCCTCATGCGCCAGATGCTGCGCAGGCTCACCACCGACACCGAGGTCGACAGGTGCGTGCTGTCTACTGTTATACACACATACACACACACACACTCACGGTACTGGGGTAGGCACCGCGTGCCGCCCGCCCTCATGCGCCAGATGCTGCGCAGGCTCACCACCGACACCGAGGTCGACAGGTGCGTGCTGTCTACTGTTATACACACATACACATACACACACTCACGGTACTGGGGTAGGCACCGCGTGCCGCCCGCCCTCATGCGCCAGATGCTGCGCAGGCTCACCACCGACACCGAGGTCGACAGGTGCGTGCTGTCTACTGTTATACACACATACACACACTCACGGTACTGGGGTAGGCACCGCGTGCCGCCCGCCCTCATGCGCGACATGCTGCGCAGGCTCACCACCGACACCGAGGTCGACAGGTGCGTGCTGTCTACTGTTATACACACATACACACACTCACGGTACTGGGGTAGACACCGCGTGCCGCCCGCCCTCATGCGCCAGATGCTGCGCAGGCTCACCACCGACACCGAGGTCGACAGGTGCGTGCTGTCTACTGTTATACACACATACACATACACACACTCACGGTACTGGGGTAGGCACCGCGTGCCGCCCGCCCTCATGCGCCAGATGCTGCGCAGGCTCACCACCGACACCGAGGTCGACAGGTGCGTGCTGTCTACTGTTATACACACATACACACACTCACGGTACTGGGGTAGGCACCGCGTGCCGCCCGCCCTCATGCGCCAGATGCTGCGCAGGCTCACCACCGACACCGAGGTCGACAGGTGCGTGCTGTCTACTGTTATACACACATACACATACACACACTCACGGTACTGGGGTAGGCACCGCGTGCCGCCCGCCCTCATGCGCCAGATGCTGCGCAGGCTCACCACCGACACCGAGGTCGACAGGTGCGTGCTGTCTACTGTTATACACACATACACACACTCACGGTACTGGGGTAGGCACCGCGTGCCGCCCGCCCTCATGCGCCAGATGCTGCGCAGGCTCACCACCGACACCGAGGTCGACAGGTGCGTGCTGTCTACTGTTATACACACATACACATACACACACTCACGGTACTGGGGTAGGCACCGCGTGCCGCCCGCCCTCATGCGCCAGATGCTGCGCAGGCTCACCACCGACACCGAGGTCGACAGGTGCGTGCTGTCTACTGTTATACACACATACACATACACACACTCACGGTACTGGGGTAGGCACCGCGTGCCGCCGGCCCTCATGCGCCAGATGCTGCGCAGGCTCACCACCGACACCGAGGTCGACAGGTGCGTGCTGTCTACTGTTATACACACATACACATACACACACTCACGGTACTGGGTAGGCACCGCGTGCATTTGATTTGAAATAGCACAACATAGCTATAACATGTTTATAATCAACTAGCAGCCCGTCCCGGCTTCGCACGGGGTAGACAAATAAATTTTAAGACTCATTTTTCTACACCTTCGGTTACATTGTTCAAATTTTACTAAGGATCCCTAATTGTTTTCAAAATGAAATGTAGCCTATGTCAAATTGGAAGAATGTAGCATTCTATTGGTGAAAGAATTTTTTAAATCGGCCCAGTACTTTTTGAGCCTATTCATTACAAACATACAAACATACAAAAATAGGAACAAATCTTTCCTCTTTATAATATTAGTGTAGATAATATTTGATATTTTCTTGTTGTTTCAGGTGTGAAAGAAAGAGACTAACTCAGGTAAGAAGAGACCGGATGCGTCCTAAAACGCCGCCTAAAAAGAAAATATCCAAATTAGGCCTAACTCTCTCGTAATAAATATTATAGTTAGTCTTAAGATCTATTTCAAATTAAGCCTAACTTTTATAATGTCACTTCCCACTCTTATTCGTGGAAAGAGCCTTCCAACTTGAGATTATACTTTTTTGTTTGTTGTTTGCTTCCTTACTATGTGTATTTCTACACAAATGTGTACATATGTGTGTGTTCCCATCTGTACACAAATGTGTAGAAATGGAAATGGGAAGCAAAAGCCTTAATAGCTAGGGCCCATAGGCTTGTGTATAATTATATAATGGTAAATTCTCATTTCTACACAGGCCTAGGGACCTACCTAAGCAACATAAGGTTTTGTGTATAAATGAGATTGCGAAGCACAAGCCTTTAGTACGGTCCTACGGTGTGTGTAGAAATGAGAATTGATATTTAGAAAATTAATTGGCATTATAATAGCATTGGGTTTAATGTGAAATGGCTCTTAAACTTATAGAATACAGAGTTTAATATAATAGTTATGCGTAAATTATTAATTTAAGGACTCTGAATCTCATATGGGGTATGACAGGATCTCGCAATAAGAATCTCCTTATAGTTTTAGCCACCATCTCTGATATCGACAATTGCTCTCAAATAATTATTGTAGAAATGCTGACTTCAAAATCTTAATATTCAAATTAGATTTAAACAAACTTATTATATGAATGGCCGAATCATTTATCAATCAATGCGCTTAAAAGTCTATCAAACTCTGTCATTCTATAAGCGTGGGTATGGGTTTCATATTTAGCTTATAAGTATTTAAGTAAATATTTTTTAGTTTTAACCTTAAAAATGTTGAATCAAATCGAGTATTTAAAAAATCTTTAAATTATTTGACGAAATCTAAAACAGCAAATGCTATGATAAAATATTTGGAGCATTGTTTTTAACACGTGTGTGCCCTGAAGTAATTATGTGCGTTTTGTGGACTTCATAGAGGTTCCAAGACCGCATACTGACGGAAGGTTTTTAAGGGATGACCAGACCATCAAACTGAACAACTTTCCCCATGGAACCAAAATCAAAATCGCGAAAAAATAAGTTTCAGCGTGTGTCTGTGTTTATTCAACTTGCAGTAGCCTGTAAGTGCGAAATAAGTAATAAGCCATACTTATTGAATCGTTCATACCAATTTAACATTGAATCTAAGCTGATTCGGCGAGGCGACTAAGGGATTAAGGGGATATTACCTTTGGTGCGCTCCATACAAATGAGGTCTTAGACGAAATTTTTTACTTTTATGTAGGTAAGGTGTTATTTAGTTTTGTATTTTCTATCCGTTGTTATTTTTTTAATCAATTAATGTCATTGACATTTTTCAAAACCAATTTAGAAACAAATATCTTTGCTTGTATGTTGTCAGATTTTCGGTAAAATATACAGTTTCAATGCTAGAATTAAATTTAGATCGGTGTTTAAATCTTTGAGGCACTGTAACTTTAAAACTACAATATTAATGAAAATCTGACGACATACAAGCATAGAGATTAGTTTTTAGATTGTTTCTGCAAAATTTCATTGTTAATCCGTTAGGGATCCGTTTTGCTTGTAGGGATTATTTAAAATCAAAAACACGACTTCTCTTAATGCTTGTATATATGCGACTCATAGAAATTTACAAAATAGTGGACTGTATGGATATTGATACATAATTATAGGTACTCGCTCATATGTTTGCTTAGTGACAGCTCTTAAACGTTAACTAGAATATTTAACTGGACATCTTTAATTTCAATACTATTGAAAATATAACCAGACTTCGTTTGTATGGAGCGCGCCAACGGTAATATACCCTTAAAGGTGTAGTAAACTCAACACTCCAGAAGAAACAACTTGAACTTGTTTAACAGATATTTATTTTCAAATGCTATGACACAATATAACATGTCCGCACAGTTCTACGGTCTAAGATCGAATGCCCCCACCAGCCCAGAGTTCCCTCTTTTAAAACATTTTCTCCCCACTATTGCCCCACTCTTTGCCATTACTTAGCGATACTGTGTTACCACAGGATTCAAATAAAATACTTTTTATTTTAAGATATGATAATTCTTCTAAAATAAAATCAAACCTAACAAAGGTTTCTTGTGTAGTTTTTATGTGGGCGAAAGGCTATCCACCTCTTGACACGTCATTCCGTCCTGAAACTTAAATTGCTAAATGTGATCATTGCTACAACTACGCTCTTAAACAGAAAATTGGTAGTTATAGCTATGTTCCTGACCACACCGAAAGGGAATTACAGTCGTGAGTTTGTGTATGGATACATAAACTCACGAACTCTTGAACATTCTTTATTATTATGCCGGCATTCGAACAAAAATCCAGTTTCATGATCACTTGTCTTAAAAAGCATGGCCCACGTCTTTTCAGTGTTTAGGCACAGAATAGGTAATAGTATATAGTTCTATACACAGAACGGCCACTCTCCGCCCCCCTTTGACTTCAGATCCCCCACCGCACCCCACACTTTCTGGGAAACTTGAGGGGAGCCGAGCAAGGGAATGCAGTCAGGCGCGCGCACCCGTAGTATTTGACTACATTAAATTGAATCTTTTCAGTGCATAAAAAACGTTGATATATAACGCGGTTTCAGAATATCTCTGACTACCCCCTCGGGGAATATAGTCGTGAGCATATGCTTTATATAACGCTAAATTCACATTTACAGTAATTCTTTAGCTCAAACACTATTTTTAATAACAGAACGAACAATAAAAAGTAACGAAATGTATATGATGTTCATACGATGCGTGGTAAGTCAACCCTAAACATATGTCAAGGACAATTTGCGCAAAGTGTGCATGTGTGAACGCCATCATGTTTTTGAAGTGCTGGACTTGTGGTTTAGTATGGAACAGCAGATTTCTTTTGCGATTTTATGTTTGCTCCCATAGTAAAAGTTGTTCAGTATGATGGTCTGAACCACCCCTGAAAATTTGGAAAGTTTTTAGAAAATCATGTTATCGTAGTAGATATCTAAATACGCGATCATTTTGCTCTCATTTGTGTGTATTCCAATTTATTGTATTATAAAAATTTGCATGTGGGTCGTCAAATAATTTAAAAATTCAATTTTCAGAGTACAAGTCAGCCAAAAAGTAAATTTTTTTCTATCAATAATAAGTATTACTTGATCAAATTAATATAGAATGGGTTTAGTTGGAACAAAGGTTGAATGGCATCTCAACTTCTTCCAATTGAGAATAATTAAATAAATAATTCGTTTGAAGCAAAGAGATTACACCTAATAGAGTGAGCCATACCAGTTGTAAAGTGTCCACTTTTTTTGACGTTTAGGTTTGAGTGTGTGGTGTCAAGTAGTATGGACAAAAGGCACCAAGTGACATATGGCCTTATGTTTACGGTCACTTTTCACACACACTAGCTCAAAAAAAAGTGGACAGCCGCATAAACAAATATCTATAGTTCCATCTCCTTCTACTATTAAAGGTACGTCATAAGACAAAATAGACTAACTACAATCGTAAATTTATGCGGACTCTATGGAGATCCTTCCTCTGAGGTTTGAAGGTATTTCACTGGTCGTAGCCCGGACCTTCTGAAGGTTCCACAGGTCCGGGAATGCAAGATAATTCTTAGCATAAGAGTATGGGATTTTTTTGTAACCATCAGCTGCAAGGCTGATTCAGTATTCATAGGGTAAAGAGCATCTCTGTGATGGGGATAGACCAGATCTGCCTGCATAACTAAAGTCGATTTAGAAGTTACAGCCGTTCAAAGGTCTCTGACCTGACTTAACGATTAGTTACAACGCCATCTGACGGAACTATCCGACCCCAACTGCTTAGCTTGCCTTCCGAAGCACGGAAACGCTTGAGATGAAATACCACTAAACGGTCACCCATCCAAAGACTGACCGGACCCGTCGTTGCTTAACTTCGGTGATCGTTTCCAATACCGAAGCTCCACTACGCCGACGAGCGCTTCTCATTATGGCTAAGTTTTATTAGCACCCGAATGTTTTTTGTTTCACCCTGCAGATATCTTCGTCTCAACTAAACCCATTCTTTCTACTAGTAATTTTGATAAATAAAAAATAATAAAATATGTATAAAAATTAATATTTTAAAGGTGGTGATGGTATTTGTGATATAGCTCCGGCCAAGAAAAAAAAAACGGTAAATTTTGTAGAAAAGTGCTTTATCTAATTAGTTCCAAAAATTGACGCTAGGTTTTTGAAAGTACGATGTTTTTGGCGCTGCTGTGTAAAAGACAAAAAATTCGTAATTAACTATTTTGTTTCCTTAACGACTAAACAGATTTGGATGCGGTATCCAAAGTATCAGTGAAAATATTTTGAGAATAATTCTTGAATTTTGTGGAGTTTTCTGACAGCTAGAAAATGGTAGTTCGACATATTGACCATAGATGTCGTTGACGCAAGTTGGATGCGGGAACAGAAAGGACAGAGGGCAAGAGTGGCCCAAGAACCCGTTCAAAAATGGCATACTACGTTTGAAAGGGGGTTTAATACAGAACATTTTTTCATATGTGCCATCAACATCTATTCGAAAAAAAGATACAGGATGTTTTGTTTAGCGACTTTTCATACAATGTTAACATTTATTTATTCCATCCTGAAATTGTTGTTATAATCAACGTGAGCCTTATACTGTTGCACGCTTAATAATAACTCTTAGTAGTTGTAGCCGAGTGTCTGACCACACCGAAAGAGATTACACCTTTCGGACCAGAGTACCAGGAACGCTTCGGTTTTCTCTAACTGTCCCTACTTGTGCCATAGCGGTAGCTCCTGGACCAGTGGCAATACATTTTTGCCCAGTGTCCTTTAGGTTAAAAACAAATTTAAAAAATGCATGTCGCCGAGTCAAACGCATCCGTTTACGAAGTATCTGTTTATAGATTTATGCTTACTTAAAAACACGAATTTTAAGAGGCTATGTGAAAAAAATAGGACTCTTCAAAGCATCATATCTCATGAAGTACTAACAGTAGGAGTATGATTTGCGGATATGTGTTAATTGAACATATAATTGAAGTTTTGATTAGAGCCAAAACACGATTAAGACACATTTTCTCGATAGAAAAACAAGCCAAAGTAGCCTCCGTCTTTATCGACAAACGCTTCGAAGTGCTAAACGGTGAATATTAGAAACAAGAGGCTTGATTTAAAAAAAATAGATTGATTTTTTATAAATTTTGATTAGAGCAGAATTATACTTACATAAATAGTACAATTACAATTAAATAAAGTTTGTTTTATGCTTGCGTCGTTTCAGGCGCGCGCGCCGCCCTGTCTCTTCCTCTCGCATCAGGCAGTAATATAAGCTATCACACGCCCATTTCGCTTCAATTATTTTTCGACATAGGCCCTTAACTATTTTTTATTTGTATCTTTCGATCTTTCGTCAACGCCATCTATCGAGCCATTTGGAACAACTTTTTCTTTTTTAATGGCTTTCAGAAAATCCCTCATTGGCAGCTATTTTTCCATCGTCAGTCCATTTAATATGCATAATGTTGGAATCATTAAAAATGGACTGAAAACAGTGACTTTAAAAAAAATTATTTTTTTTTTTACTAAAAATCTTCCGTCTTATGACATTATCATACGTAACGCGCATTAGAACAGTTAATTTAGAAATCATTTAGTGTGATATAACCTTTTTTTATGACCAGAAATATACGAGAACGCCATATTGCGGATTTTTCAAGAACTAATTGGAAAATTACTAAAACGGACACTTCCTGCCCCCTACCAATCAATCTTACTGGAGGCGTATAAAAATGACTTGTAATGATAATTATGAATAAATATATGTTTATGTCTACGACTGTTAGCAGTGGTGTATTCCTCTCTCACTCGCACTCACTGACCATACATGTGCTAGCCTCTTCTATTTTATTGTTAAATCCAAAAATCTATGATTTGGAATCAGAGACAACTAAACACCGTATCCGTACGTAAATTAAGGGGGGTTCTCAACAAGAAATTAGTTTTTATCAACGTTTTTTCTTCTCGCTCTATCGTAAAAACGGTAATACATACAAGCGTCAAACTTGGTGTGATTATAGAGCAAACAGTATAACAACAAATAATAAAAACCGGCCAAGTGTGAGTCGGTTTCGCGCTAAAGGACCCGCAGAAAAAAAATATTTTGCAAGTTCTTTGTTGTGTTGTGTGGTAAGGAACCCTCGGTTCGCGAGTAGCCCGACTCGCACTTGACCGGTTTTATTATAATGTACTGACACGCCATGATTACATTTTAATTATAACGTATAGATGGCAGCATGGTACAACTCGTATATTTTTGGTTTTATGCTTGGACTTTAGAGCTAAATTTTATTTTAATTTATCACTAACTCCGTGGCATCCACCATTTTAGTTTAACATTGCTTTTTATGATTTTTTTAATTTGCATTTTTAATTTTATTTTTTCATTTTAGTTTTTTCATCCCATTTCAGGTTTTACAGCGTGAAAGCAGAATTTACGTTTTATATAAATATTTAAAAATGATCGTTTCGCCCGAATGTTAAATCTATACATAGAGCGCGTATCTGTCACGACACTTGGAACTGAGCGTGAGCAAATAATTTGTCAAGTTTTTTAGCGTCTAGAATTTGTCTTTAAGCCACGGTTTATACAGAAGAGACGTCTAGCGGTGACGGATAATCTAACTAACACAATAGAAACCTTATAGTACGTAGCATAGTGTCGTTTTTGTCGTAAAGGAGAATCGCGCCCGCGCCTCCAGGTGACGTCGCCTGGAGGCGCGGGCGTAATTCTCCAAACGACGCTATGCTACGTGCTATAAGGTTTATATTGTGTTAGTTAGATTATCCGCCACCGCCACACGTCTCTTCTGTATAAACCGCGCCCAAAATAGATAGATACGACCCACGATAGATGTTTATTGCTCTTGAATATTGTTGCTTATACAATCAGGACGCGTTTTGTTGTTCATACTTGCTGCTCACGGTTGATACCTACTCGATGATGCGCGCTCTATAACCAACGATATGGTTTTAACGAACGTTATAAGCTGCACGTCTAGCATGATTTCTCTACTTGCCCGCGACTCAGCTTTTTCCCATACTACAACTCACGGCAAGCGCGGGTTTCGCTCTCCGAAAAGCGCGGGAACAGGTTATTTTCTATGAAGCGAAGGCGCGTCGCGCGCGTGTAAAGACATCATACTAGACGATATTCGAGAGCGGGGACGGTACCGAATTGTTAGGTGGTCAAAATTTTATATTGAAATAATTATTTTGGCGTGAGGGATTCGAAGGCTTTTTGCGGTTTCTTATAATACAGGATGTAAATTTAACCATGTTAAATACTTAGGACTTTAGACCATCCAACGAGCGATTTACTTTTCGTTTTTAAAATTTAGTTCCTATAAAACTCGACAGATAGCATGTTTCTCGCTCCAAAGAGACTTTCGCGGGGTCCTGTCAAGCTCATGCAAAGACTGTGCCTGCCTTTTTTTAAAGGCCAAGGGATCGAGTCCATACAACCATCTCAGACTTAAACAGTTTTAAGTTTTCGATTCAAATGTTTCGTAAATAATTAAATATTCCATCAAAAGATGCGTTGGCATCTTTTTGATTATCGTTTCCCTCTTTATAATTTTAAAGAAACACTTTGTAATTTTGATCTTTATTCGCGCAGACCGTAGCGGCATCTATCGATCCCCTAGAAAACCAAAAGAGAAACGCTTATTGAAAAATTCACTATGGGAACAACATTAAAATCGCGAAAAATTAATCAACTGTTCCATAACGTTTACATTCAGTAACATTTTCTATGAAAAACTTTGATGATTTCAATGTTGGTCCTATCCTGTGAAAGCTGTTTAATTTGATGGTCTGAATCACCCCTAGAGTATGTAATTTAAGTTTACACCCTGTATATGTCTCACAATAAAAAGTAAATCTCGGCTCGCTCTTAATCTCTGTGACTGGTGTTTAAACTGTTACTAATATACAAGGTGTAGCTAAAATGATGCCCTGATTTATTTTACACAAATATTCGTAAGTAGCAAACATTGTCACAATTGTTTTTTTTATATAGGTACCAGAAGGTTTATTTTAAGATAATAGAAAACTTTATTTTTGACCAACTGTAATCTAGGTTCACATAATGAAATATGTTTTTATTTCAACATGCAGCACAGAAAATGAATACAATTGATTATGAGATCTTAACTGTGTATTTTGGCATGACATAAATGTATAGACTTAGCTAGGTTAACATTGGTCCCCCCACAAGGCAAGCCTGGAAATTGGAGTCCCAGAAAATTTTAAAAAATTACAAAATCACAGGTTTCCCTGAAATAACAGCTTCGGTTCTAAATAAATATTGACACATACATCTTTCAGCATATTTTTTTTAAATGTAGCTTAGTTTTCTGTCAATGTCGAGTAATTGTATTGTAATCTCAAAGATTGTTTTATGTATAAAAACACATTTGAGCTAATACAAAATGGTGGAGCCTGGTGGCAAGCCAAAAGTACCTGAAAGACACGACCGCCTGCAAAAAGACTTGACAAATGACTCCATCAAGTTTTATCATTTTCGCTACACCCTGTAAGTGCATGAATAAATCAGAATAATTAAAGATTGAACAAAAATAATTAACCCACCACAATTATATTTAAAAAAAGTGTATTATTTTAATAACTCATAGATAATAATGAATTAGAGATTGGATGAAAATAGCTAAAATTTTTTTCAAAAACCGGGTGTAATCTTACATACTTTAGGGGTTGCTTCAGACCATCAAATTGAACAACTTGTAATAGCGAAAAAAAATCAGGTGTCCCATCCCATATTTGGCTCGAGTAGCCAATGACATTTTCTATGGAACAACACATTTTTTCGAGATTTCTATATCGGTCTCATAGCATCGTTCAGTTTGATGGTCAAAATCACCAACTAGTAATTAATTTGATTTTACACCCTGTAAAACGCAGCGCGATAAACGTTTTGTCGCGCCTCTTATCGTATTTCCCGCGTGATTTCATAGAAAAATATACGTTATATCGCGATTTTGTTCAATCTCTACTATATAGTAGGTGCCACAAAAATCTGCTTAAAAAAGTCAATGATCTTGTACATGTCAGTTTTGTCCTTATACCACGATACTTCAAAAAGATCGTATAGCGACAAGTCGCGTACGAAAAAACGATACACAATTGCGATCAAAGGATAACATGGTACGGAGAGGTCAATGTCCTTTTATGCAGATTTATATGGCACTGTGATAAATTTGTTTACTTTTAAAAGTGTCCTACTTAATATGCTGACACTTTTTAAGGGGATGATCAGACCATCAAACTGAACAACTTTCTCTAAGGACCAACATCGAAATTGCGAAAAAAAAATCAGCTGTCACGTACATTTTGCTCGACTAGGTTTCCATTTTTGTATGGGACAGCTGATTTTTTTTGCATAGAGTAAGATGTTCCGTTTGGCGGTCTGATCATCCCCTAAAAAAAGTGTCAGCATATTAAGAAGGACCCCTATATACTATTATTGAACGTTGGAATTGTATAGAAGTTATAAAAAAAGGTTGTTTTTATCAAAAATGAGATTATTTTAGCTGGTTAGTCAACTCGCCTTAAAAATATAGCTGATGCGTAATATGTTTTATAATAAGTAATTTTTTAATTACTTGTTGAATATGGTTTAGTTGATCAAAACTTTATCACCCCTGCACGGTTGGCATTGCGGCGCGATAAACGTTTTGTAGCGCCTTTTATCGTATTTTTTTTTATAATGTCTTTAACGGCTCTGGATACTAGTCCTTTTGAGCCATTCGTTATTTTTTTCTTTACATTCTTTATTTTGATGATGGGATGATAGATGACGATTAATCTATGGTCGATTTGTAAGCACGCGCGTTGCCGCCAAAATGACCATGTACGAGTTAACTTGAACCAAAACTTATGTTCTGTTATCGTATTTATTTGAGATTCCTGTTACGTCGGTCGCTTTACGCAACTGTTTGGTACACAATCCGCACGAAATTATGTCACAAATATCACTAAAACCAACTTTTTACGAATTTCAAATAACACGAAACACAACAAGAGCAATGGCGCCAAGCAAACTCTCCCTTTTATCGTATTTTCCGCGATGTTGCCAAGACTGTACGGAAAGTAAGATAAACGGCGCGATAAAACGCTAATCGCGGTGCTGTGCTGGAAATTATGTCTATAAAACAAGCCATAAGAGATCTGGATTTTTAAGCAATTTACCATTTTTTTTTTAATTAACCTGCATACTGTATTTTTTTTTAATTAGACCATTTATTTTTACAACGACAGGTCACAAATAACAAAAAAAATATATTTTGAATTGATCTGAAAACTTAGAATTACGTTTTTTTAAATTTTTTACAAATGAAATTGGTTGTAAAAAGAACATTGATTTTTTAGGCTAAGTAAAAAATGGAAAGTAGCAGAGAGATTTTGAACTTATAGTTTTTATGTTTTTTAGATAATGCTTTTTTTATAATTGCCTTTTATACAGTAAAATTAAGATTAAATTTTGCTCAAGCATGTTTATTTTTGCGTCTATACAGTATGTTTAAAAAAGACAATTATAGTTTTTATTAAAATGTAAATTTTGTTTTCTGTGTCCAAATATTGTTATAATGTTTAAAATCCGTAGAAGGATCGTAATTTTTTTCTTTTTTTAGTTTATTATCCATAAGCATGCCATATCGAAATAATTGTTATTATTTTAGTCAATATTAGAATATATCATGTCACATTTTATAGTTTTTTGAGATTTATGCGGTAATTTTGAACAATGAGGTATTTTCCGAACGCCACATAAAAAGAAAAAATTGTTCCAAATAACTCGATAGATGGCGTTGATGAGAGATAAGCAACCTTGCTGTTAAACAAATATAAATAAAATATTAAAAATTAGTGTTTCAAGTAAGCTGAAAAATGTGAATACTAATAAATAATCACTACCTTCAGAGCTATATCGGTCCGTTCGTGAAAACGCCATCTATCAAAGCATTTTGTACTAATAGTTACTTTTTAAAATAGGCAGCTGTCAGAAAATTCCTCATTATTGACATAACGAATCTCATAACAGAGTTTTTATGTCAACGCCATAAGTAAATTGCTGTAATTTGTGGTTTCGCTTTTTAATGAGGTGTTAACTTTTTTTTTTTCCCTCTATCTGTAAGTATTGGCTTGTACAAATAAAATAGTTTAGCTTAAAGTGCCTATGAGACACTGTTTAAAACCAGTAAAAATGTAGCCTATTATAACTAGATAGAGATGAATTTTAAATAACTTGCCACAAAATTGTTAGTCAAGTTTTTTACCTTGTTTAATTGGAAATTTTGACAGGAAATTTTATCGTAATATCAAATTAAAAATGAAAAAAGAATTGGGCGATGACTGGGATTTGAACTAGCAACCTGCCAATCCTGGACTTGCTTTTCGTCACACGCGGCAGCTATAAATCTTAGTGTCGAGGTTTTACTCTTCTACCACACGCAAGTTGCTAATAGCTGCCTCTCACTTACATAGGAACGAGACGTGCTTATGTAATTTTGTGTGCGTTAGAAGAGTGACCATCAACCTTTAGATTTAGAAGAATAAGGATAAGAATACTTATTGTTCAAACTGTGTAAAAAAACATTTAAACAGCACATCATGGCTCTAACATGTTAAAGTCAATAACATTTGGAAATATGCGAATTTTTTCGATTTTTAATTTGGTTCAATGATATTTATGTGTACTATTTAGGTACATCATTAAATTGGGCTTAAAAATTGACTAACTTTTTTGTCGTGAACCTTGTAAAAATTTACGATTTGTAATTTGACAAATTGATACATTATTTTAGGAGTTGCAGGAAAAAGGTAAAATGTGGCTATATTATTCATAAAGTACTATTTTAGTTGTCACAGGTGTTGAATGACCATAATATAAAACTAATGATACTTCGAGTTTTGTTGTTATTCGACAATTACCGCAAAATTCGAAATAGTTTAGAAAGTTCTTATTAAAAAATAACTCGCAAGGAACGTTGAATAAATAGTACGAACACTAAAAACTACTATGAATTGGATATACACTTGTTAAGAACAGTAATGATCACTGAAATTCATCCAATGCTCAGAGTTTTGTTATTCGACCATTAACGCAAAATACGAAATATTTTTCGTAAGTTCTTTTAAAAAATAACTTTTAGTAAGCCTACCATGAGTTTTAGTACTACTAGTAGTTGCGTCGCCAATTTTGTATTGAATTTCGTACAGCGCTCCCAGTGGTTACGTTGAGAAATAATTTCTGCCATACAAATTGTTGACGTGACCACAGTAGTAACGTACAGTGAAAACTCATGGTAGGCCTACTGGAATGTTGAATAATAGTAAACTAAAAACTACTTTAAATTTTGCGTGTACGGTAAGTAAATAATTAATTCAATTTTCAAGTTTTGTTATTCGACAAATTCCGAAAATCTTTTTAGTTAGTAATATTTTCAAATTGTCCTCTTAATGTACTTTCCGTTTAGTGATTTATTAAAAAAACGAATTTTACAATAATTATTGAATAACAAAAACCCGAATGTACCGATAATATTTTAAAATGACAATAGTTTTTGTTTATATCTCCAGGGTCATCACCTCAAAAATGTTGTTAACATCCCTGCAACTCTTAATATGCTCAATTTTAATTTTTTAATCGTCTGTAGCGTTAAAAAAACTAAAAAGTGCCACTTTTCAAGCGATCAGCGCTAGTGTAGAATGTCTCTTATTTTATAGGGTCCAAGGAAATGAGAGGTTTGATATAATGGAAGGGAATTAAATTCTCATTACGTATGTTATTTGGAAATTTCTTGAGATTTTTAATGTAGATAAAAATGCCGTTGTAAAGATTAAAAAACATGCCTTGTAAATGTTTTTCATAATGTCTGTTAAAACTTCAAAAGTCTCCCAATTTTGTATACAGGGTCCTTGACACAACTTGATATGCTGACGGTCTTTTAAAGGAATTGATCAGACCATCAAACTGAACAACTTTCTCTATGGGACTAACAACGAAATCACGAAAAAAATCTGCTGCCCCATTGGGTCGAATAAGATTGTAGTTTGTATCGAACAGTAGATTTTATTTTCGCGATTCTGACTCTGGACCCATAGAGAAAGTTGTTCAGTTTGATGGTCTTATCATCCTCTAAAGCCGTCAGCATATTAAGAAGGACCCAATATCTTTGTTTTGTAGATATCTATTCAATTTATTATAACAAGAAAATCGTAATGCGCGATCATTTAAAAAAATGTAAAAAAGACAGGCACATCTCGACTTTTATTGTTTTCTCGGGGCTTGCTAGGCCTACATTGGGTTCCACAAGCCATAGGACAAGCATGCCACCCACTACATAGCGACAAAACGAGAAAATCGTCAATCGCGCTCGCTTTCGCATACGCAAAGTAACAAAGACAGGTCTCGATTTATGTCGTTATCTTAGGGGTTGCATGCTATGCCTTCATTGCCTCGACGAGAACAATTGACCTAAATATGGAATATATGTTTTCTCTGTTTGATTATACCTTTCTTATTAAAAGCTATTCAAATTGAAGATCTATAACATTCCTTAAAATATCAATCACTAATATTATTAAACCCAAGTTTATACTTGTTAAGTTCATATAATAAGACTCAATTCATCATAGAATAGTAATTGGAACAGCATTTTCACAGTCAAAATGCTGCAAAGCCTTAGGCGCGGTTTATACAGAAGAGACGTGTGGCGGTGGCGGATAGTCAAAGTAACACAATAATAAACCTTATAGTACGCAGCATAGCGTCGATTGGAGAATTACGCCCGCGCCTCTCCTTTACGACAAAAACGAGGCTATGCTACGTACTATAAGGTTTATATTGTGTTACTTAGATTATCTGCCACCGCCACACGTCTCTTCTGTATAAACCGTGGCTTAGATGATGATAATGAAAGTAGTCGATTGCGTTTTGTTATTTAATGAGCGTTCTTTTCTTTTTAAATTTACTTCCTAAAAAACTCAACAGATAGCGTGTTGATCGCTCCATAAAGAAGTATGCGAAATCATGTCAATACCAGGTCTACTCAATATCAAACTATACAAAAACATGTATAGTTATTCCTTCCAGTCGCACACAGATTGCCATAAGAGTAACAGAGCTAGATTAGGCGTAAATCTGTTACGCCTGTTAAGTAAATGTCACCACTTTTTAAGCAAATTCAAACGAAATTCGTCCTCCAGCTGGAGGCCTGGTGACAAAATGTTTCAAGATGGCATCTCTTTACTATTGACATCTCGTTTATTCTAATGGACGATTGTCATAAGTGTGACTGGATGTCAAGCAGCGTTTTCATGTCTTGCTTTATATTATTTATCTACCCCTATACTAAACAGTTTAAAATTTTCGATTAAAATTATTTGTAAAAAATGAAATATTCTATTAAAAGATTCGTCGGCATTAATCATTTTTTCCTCTTTATTATTGTAAAGAAACTCATTTTGAAATCTTTATTCGCATAGACCGTAGCGCCATCTATCGCTCCCCACAGGAAAAACGCTCATAATGACGGACCTACCCTACTTGATCATATACTATCAACTCGTGATAAAACCACTGTGCTATACTATGATGAAATGTTGTAAATTAATAAAAACAGAACACGAAAGCTATGGAGAGTTATGTAGTAAGAAAATGTTTGTTGGTTTTTTTTAGCCAGTATTTAATGTAATATTAAGTATAACTACTGTTTTCTTGCAAAATGTTCCAGCCTATTTCTTTTAAGATGACAGAATTACAGATGTCAAAGTCTAGCTATCAATCTTCTCTTTAAGACGCGGTTTATACAGGAGACGTGTGGCGGTGGCGGATAGTTAAAGTAACACAATTATAAACCTTATAGTACGTAGCATAGCGTCGTTTGGAGAATTACGCCCGCGCCTCCAGGCGATGTCACCTGGAGGCGCGGGCGCGATTCTCCTTTACGACAAAAACGACGCTATGCTACGTACTATAAGGTTTATATTGTGTTAATTAGATTATCCGCCACCGCTACACGTCTCTTCTGTATAAACCATGGCTAAGAGTTTTAATTTGTTTTAAATGTAGTATGAATTACTGTTTCAATGAGCTTTTTTGTTTTAACTGTAGTATGGATTACTGATTCAATGATCATTTTTCCATGGCTTTCAACGGGATATATAGATGGCACCACGCTCTTCGCGAATAAAAGCCACATTTCAAAATGTGTTTCTTTTGAAAAAATTTTACTGTTTACGTCTGACATGACTACGGGCTCGATCCTCTAGGTATTAAATTAAAAGGCAGGCACAGTCTTGACATGATTTAGCACTGTTGTCTATGGGGCGAAAATTTTATATATTTTAAATCACGATTATTTTCATGTCATGGTGTCTCTTTTTTTTTATATGGGAGGAAAAGAGCTACCAAGAATTCCTTCCTTTTTCATTCTTTGTGAAGGAAAAAGAGACAAGTAGAGAGGTTTACAATCACTATTAGACTAGACATTCGACGTTATTTTTGCTCTCATAAAAGGAATAGACTGTGATTTCCAGAAAGCCATAAGTATTATAGTTAAAAAAAATAGTTAATATTTTTTCATATATTGTTCAAGGAATGTTGCAATATTAAAATAAAGTATTATAAAAATTTAGCTTTTGCCTGTAAAAAAAGTCCTTAAAACCATAGTGCTCCGAATTGTGATCAAATTTTTATTAATAAAAAAAGTTTAAAAGTTATCTTTGGTTTTTTTTTACTTTTAAGGGCAATTTAAGATACCCACATAGGGTGAGATCAGGTGGGGTGAATACGCCAAAGGGGTAAGTTCGTCTACCATTCTAAATCTGAAAAACCATTGAATGTTAAACGTTGTGATTTACTTGATCGACCTTACCTACCCTACCATATTACTCAGACATACAGAGTCCTTTTTAATATGCTGACACTTTTTAAGGGGATCATCAGACCGTCAAACTGAACAACTTTCTCAATCTTAAAAAATCTGCTCTTCCATACAAAATTGCAAACCTACTCGAGCCAAATGTATGTGACAGCTGTTTTTTTTTTTAGATTTCGATATTTGTCTCATAGAGAAAGTTGTTCAGTTTGATAGTCTCATCACCTTAAAATTGTCAGCATATTGAGAAGGATCCTGTTTACTACACAAAAACAACACAATTATCAAAAATGTCTTTGTATTTTATTAAATTATTATTTATTTTCAGATAGATTAAACGGCCCGATAGCACAGTCGGTAGTGAACCTGCCTGCCTTGCAGGTCGCGGATTCGAATCCCGTAAGGGACAAATATTTGTATGATGAATATTAATATTTGTACCCGAGTCATGGATGTTTGTATCTATATAGGCATATGTATTCTATATCGTTGTCTAGTCATCATAATACAAGTCCAGGCTATATTCAGGTACTTTAAATGTGACTAGATAATTTGTGTGACAATGTCCAAGATATTTATTAGTATTATTTATTATTATAGAGAAGAGTTTCTAGCCGCACCTCTACAACGTAATACCTTCCGACGCGGTATTAGAGTCAAAATATGACATCTAAGGGTGGACACATATCTATCCGCGGCGAAGGAGGCGAACGAAACTAAATTACTTTTAATTCTTCTAACGATTCGTTCGATAGAATTTCATACAAAGAATTCTAAAATGTGATTCTTTCGCCTCCTTAGGCTCGTTCGCCGCGGATAAATATGCGCCGCCTTTATTGCTATCTTTGGGATATCACTTTGAATAAACGACTTTTAATTTTTAGACGAACTTGCCCGAAATTTCCTTCCCTAACTACAAGAACAATTACAAGCTTTATCAAAATCCTCAACGAGAAACTCTTATTACCTAGCTATAGCACCCTCTACCAAACCCAATCCAGAGCTTCTACCCACCTCGAATGATACCATAGTCGTAAGTATGAATCAACGAGTCACACGCGTTATCAACATACTACACGTGTAATACTTAGTAAAATGTAACAAGTGAGTTAGAAATCCGAAAAAATATGAAAATCACACTTTTTCCAACATATGTTGTCCCACGATTTCCTACCTACCCATACCCACCAGGTGACTTCTTAGAGCAGCTTTTAGGTGAGCCAGAACCCCCAAGCACTCCAAAACTGGTCAATTCAGAGTTTTTTCAACATAAGAAGTCCCCTGATTTCCCAACGAACCCATACGATTCACGGGACTTCTTAGAGCAGCTATTAGGTGAGTTAGTAACTCTCAATATCTATCTACTCGCTCTTATCCAATTAATGAGGGGATTGACAAATACAACATTTTATCTTTACAAAAGTATTATTTATTGTATCTTAAAATACGAGTATCTTCTGAGGAATGTTTCTTAACAACTAAATATAGCATAATTATAGAGAATATCCACATTTGACTGCCCAAACTCTAGAGTGGTAGTGAGCCCGTCACAAGTTAAATGGACTGTGGAATGTAAAAATAATTAATTTTGATTTAATGGACACTGGCCACAATAAACCACTAAAATTGTTAATTGTTGTAGTATCTAATCACCTATAATACATTTCAAATAAGGACGAAAAGATTTTCCGATTCCTATACAGGGTGTTAGGGTAAATAGTTGCATTGCTTTAAGGGGTGATTGTACCCATGATACTGAACAACTTTCCCTGAGAAACATAAGAAATTCGCAAAAAAAAAATCGTCTTTTCATGTTAGTATGGGACTCCACAATTTTTGTTTGTATTTCGTATAGGTTTCTTTGGGAAAGTTGTTTAGTATCATGGGTACAATCACCCCCTAAAGTAATGCAACTGTTTACCCTAACACCCTCTATAGCTTTCTGGCCAATTCTTATTTGTAAATATATTTTATTTATCAGAAAGATATACTATCCGACATATATTGGCTGTTACTAAAGCTTTTCTAAGAATAAGTGAGAGGAAGTGTTTCAAATCTCTGTTTCAGTAATTCAAAATAGCTTTAAAATTTCGTTGCTATTTGTCTGTATTCATATGTATGTTCTGTTTTGGTGTGCAATAAAGTATAATTGAATTGAATTGAAATGTTGTATAGCTACATAAAATCTAAAACTAATAAAAAATACTTTGATCAAAAGTCTTTAAAAACCCGTAATTCGCGACAATTTAAGTACGTACGTACCTTTTATGGTAGCTTTTATGTCACTGTACGTGGCAAGACAATTTTTTTTTAATTGGTTCAAATTAAAAAAGAAGGTTGTAAGTAGGTAAGTACTTACATAAAAACACAAAATAAAAATAAAAAAACAAAGAATATCGTGAACGTTCTGAGGTTTCAGAATATCTCTGACTATCCCCTTGGGAATACAGCCGTGAGCATATGCATGCATACAAAATATCAAAACTAAAGTAAAATTAAGGTCGGCTTGCACCAAAAAGCATTGGGTTTGAATGCAGCGCGCATCTTAGACTGCTTATATGCGGACCCGCCTCGCCTTAGCATTTCCCCTCTGCCAACGTGCAAGATCAAAAAATCTTACGCATTTACATTCAATTTATACCTTATCACTAAACGCGACAGCCTATAATTGCGGAACAATAATTTCGAACTTATGACGTTTTGGTTCACACGACACTGTTTTTCATGATTTTTAACATTCAAAATTAGAATCTAAACTAATGGAATAAAATTCATAGTTACATATCTCGTGCTACCTCGCCCCCCGCAAAAAGTAGCAGAAAATTTTGTTAAAGTCCGGCCGCTGAAAGATTGCGTTTGACAGTTACCATAAAATTGTAAAAAACTGAATGAAAATATTGTTTACCTGTGCTCACTCTAGTACACAGGGCACTAGCTGCCCTTTTAAGTTCAAAAAGCTACTAAATAATGATCGGCATTTATAGTTTTCATTCAGTTTTTTACAATTTTATGGTAACTGTCAAACGCATTCTCCGAACGGCCGAACTATAATAGAAAGAATTACACGCGTAACTTGTCCTCATATAAGTAGTCTAAGGCGCGCATTTACGCACTCGGAATAAACTTCTAAGCTTTCTTCACAAAGGGATCGTCAATAGGGTTGTCGACTTTCTCAAAGGGGTAGTAAGGGTGCGACTGCCAGAATGACGGCAGAGTGTATCTCGTATGCTGATCGTAAGCATTGATCTTATCTACTTCATCTTGTTCCAATTTGAAATCGAAGATTCCGATGTTTTCTTCAAGCCGTTTTTTCTTTATCGTTTTAGGTATTGGCACCACGTTTCTTTCCACCTGAAATTGATTGTAAATTATTAGAATTATCACCATCATTCAGGCACAGATCCAGGTCACTATCACCTACGTCTCCATCACCATTTCCCCCCTCTGGAGTGCGATTTTTGAAACTCATACTTTTAACTCCGCAGTTTGTCAATATTACTATGGAGATATCCATCTTTATACTGCTGATTTGACTTTTAAAAATCATACTTCAGGAGTGCGATTTTTTAAATCAAAAAACAGCTCTAGAAAGATGCATATGCATGCCCACAACCCTGATTAAGGTCGATAGACTTTCAAGCTGTACAAGTTTCATCAAAATCGGTACAGTAGTGATACTATGATGTACAAACAAAGATACATTTACTTTTGTAATTTTCTTTAGCAAACAGACTACCATTTTACAGGTTTATTAAGGGTATATTACTGTTGGCGCGCTCCATACAAACGAAGTCTGGTGATATTTTCAATACTAACCGATTAAACTCAATGAAATTTTGCAGAAACAAACTAGAAACAAATCTCTGTGCTTGTATCGTGTCAGATTTTCCTTAAAATGTTCAGTTTTAAAGTTACAGTGCCTCAAAGATTTCCATACAAATCTTAAATTAATCCTAGCATTGAAACTGTAAATTTTAACGAAAATCTGACTCCATACAAGCATAGAAAAGATGTTTCAAGATTGTTTCAGCAAAATTTCATTGACTTTAATTGGTTAGTATTGAAAATATCACCATAGTACGTTTGTATGGAGCGCGCTCCGAATTATATCCCCTTAATTTACGAGTGTTCGCCCTGCAGCTTTGCCTTATATATTGTACAAGGTCTTGGCCGGGGCGTCATACATTTTGTAATCGTCTCCTTTGTAGGAATGTAATGTATCGATCGTGAGCGAGTCCGTAGTCCGACTAGCTCTTGGCCAATTTTCGGTTGGCCGTGACCACAACCTTTTTTGAAGGCTGGATCCGCGCCTGAAAATAATATTATTATTTCGAACTCACCAGCCATCTAAGTATGATTTGAGGCGTAGTCTTGCCATACTTCTTTGCTATATCCACAAGGGTCGGGTCATCGATCCTCGGACCGGGCAGCTGCATTCCGTACCTCGACACCAATGAACCAAAGGGACTGTAGCCCATCACCACTATATCATGAGCTTTGGCGAAGTTGATGAGATCTGATTGGATGATTTGGGGGTGAACCTGTGGAAAGAAGGTAGGTTTATACTTTGGCATGCATGCATAGCATATGCTCACGACTATATTCCCTAGATATAGGAGGTAGTCAGAGATATTCTGAAACCTAAGAACATCCACGTTTCACCAGTAGTACTGAAACTCTGTCCAGTGTGACGAGGGGTGAGCCCGTCGCCACTTATAATGGACAGTGAGTACAATACATGCCTCGAAATTGAAGCATGCAGGTTTCCTCACTATGTTTTCTTTGTGTGTTAAAATTTAACAATGTTTAAGTATTATGGTCTGAGTGTTGTAAATGTTGATAATTGTAATTAACCATAGAATTAGAATCAGTGTACAGTTATTTAATTTCGAATACAATGTTAATTGTTAATGAATAAATGAAATCAATCAAATCAAGGAATAACTAAGGTAAGAATTTTAAAAAAATCTTTTGTCCCATACATTTTGAGTCTAGTCGGAACTACAGTTTTATATGAAACAGCCTTAGACAACATAATGGACGAGATACGCGTGTAATTCTACTAACAAACTTTTCTGACACTTTTTGCAAACCGCAACTTTGAATTTTATTCCATTACTTTAGATTCGAATTTTGATGGTCTGATCATCCCCTTAAAACTTACGGTCAATTGCACGTACGTTCATTAAAGTTAATCCTGCATTAAATCTCTTTTACTACGTCATACGTCAACAAGACAATAAGTGACATCACGAGATTTAATGGAAGATTAACTTTATGTATGTATATGCTCACGACTATATTCCCCGAGGGGGTAGTCAGAGATGTTCTGAAACCTCAGAGTATCCACGTTTCACCAGTAGTACCGAAACTCTGTCCAGTGTGACTGAGGGTGAGCCCGTCGCCACTTATAATGAACAGTGGGTACAATACATGCCTCGAAATTGAAGCATGCAGGTTTCCTTATGTATGTAGGTAGGTATGTAAAAAAAAACTTTAAACTTTAGGTATGTAAATTAAGTAAACTGACCTCAACCTGCAAAACGACAGGCTTAACACTCCCCTCCTTCAAAACCCTCTCCAGCTGTTCCCTGTTGAAGTTGGAGACTCCTATAGACTTGGCCAAGCCGAGCTTATGTACGTCTTCCAAGCCTCTCCAGGTCTCCATGAAGTCTACTTGAGAGTGGGTGTAGTCTTCCTGTGTTAGAAAAAGGTTTCATTAATATCAGGACGTGTCGAGAGATTTTCAGAAAGCCACTCTAAAAGAAAATATAAGTCTTCTTACATACCGGGAGTCCCAAAATTCAACGACAAGCCCTAAGAGGAAGGATCTCTCTTTAAGACTAGAGTGAGCCATACTAATTGTAAAGTGTCCACTTTTTTTGACGTTTAGGTTTGAGTGTGTGGTGTCAAATAGTATGGCCAAAAGGCACAGAGTGACATATGGCCTTATGTTTACGGTCACTTTTCACACACACTAGCTCAAAAAAAAAGTTTACAGCCGCATAAACAAATATCTATAGTTCCATCTCCTTCTACTATTAAAGGTATGTCATAAGACAAAAGAGACCAACTACAATCGTAAATTTATGCGGACTCTATGGATATCCTTCCTCTTAGGTCAAGCCGAAAACAGGACATACGTGAGTTTTATAACTGTTCAGGGAAAAATACAAAAAAAAATCCAAGTTTGATAGTTTTCGAGATTTTGTATTTTTTTTAACATTGGAAAAATCGCCACCCTGCGCTCAACTTTTGTATGTACTAACTACATATGACAACATGCGTCCATGTATGGGCCGTTCGGCTAAGTTGTGATATGCATGTGATAGCTTTGCTATTCGCATTATAATATAGACGAATAGGATAGAAATACAATCCAATTGCAATAATAGCCCTAAATAAAGTAGTTTTGTATTAAAAAATATTCAAATTAGTATTATGACAACTCGAAGTAATTACAAATAGCGCAGTTAGCGATACAAAAAAACGATCCTCCCACTAAATCCGATCCGATTTTTTTCCCGTCATTTTTGCACAATTTTAAGAAAAATATCCATCATGAAACTCAAGAAATCTCGTTTGTACGACAAAATATATCGTTGAAATATAAAGTTTTAGTAATGTGTTTATGCAAAGTATTATTAGGTGTCATATTTTTATGACGCCGCACATAACATTCGGTAGGGAGTACAAAAAATGCCCTATTTTGGAGGTTGTCTTTTGTAAATATTATGACGGAAGATGATGTTTTCTTTAAAAGTATGGCACTAATCATTATAAGGACTAGCCTTGCGGTAGCATTTCTCCTCTGCCACGGTATAAGCACAATTGATCTTATGCTTTACATTCAATTTTACACCTTATCACTAAACGAGACAGCCTATAATTGCGAAATAATAACTTCGAACTTAGAACGTTTGGGGTTCACACGAGACTTCTTTTCATGATTTTTAACATTCAAATTTAGAATCTAAAGTTATGGGGAATAAAATCCAAAGTTGCGGATTTCATGATACCTCGCCCCCCGCAAAAAGTGACAGAAATGTTTGTTAGTAGAATTACACGCGTAACCAGTCCACATATAAATAGTCAAAGCACTAATCCTTTATCTTTTAATTAAGTACCTACACTGAAAAAAATATTCCGGATTGCGTAACAAGTACTTTCACTAAAAAAAATTACAAATTTGTAGTTAGTACATACTAAAATTTTATCGCAGGATGACGATCTTTCCAATGTAAAAAAAATTACAAATCTCGAAAACTATCAAACTTAGAATTTATTTTTAATTTTTCCTTGAACAGTTATAAACTCACCTATCTCCTGTTTTCGTCTTAACGTTGAGTTTTAATACAACCTGTATACAAGGTGTTACAAAAATACAAATAAACATTTAAGGGGGTGGTTAAGACCATAAAACTGAACAACTTTCACTATGGGACCAATATAGAAATCGCGAAAAAAAATCGGATCTTTCATACTAAACTTCAAATCTACGCTAGTGAAATGTATGGGACAGCAGATATTTTTTTATGCAATTTCGATTTTGGTCCTACAGTGAAAGTTGTTCAGTTTGATGGTCTAAACAACGTGCTCCATACAAACAAAGTCTGGTGATCTTTTCAATAATAACTAATTGAAGTCAATGAAATTTTTCTGAAACAATGTAGCAACTAATTTCTATGCTTGTACGAAGTCAGATTTTCGTTAAAATTTCGTGTATAGTTTTAAAGTTACAGTGTCTCAAAGATTTCCATACAAATCTTAAATTAAACATAGCAATAAAACTGTATATTTTAATGAAAATCTGACTTCATACAAGCATAGAGATTAGTTTCTAGATTGTTTCTGAAAAATTTCATTGACTTTAATTGGTTAGTATTGAAAATATCACCAGATTTCGTTTGTATGCAGCTCGCATTTACGCATTCTGAATAAACTTCTCTTAAAAAGATTTAAATCTTTATTATTACTTTTGTAACACGTATATGCTTATTCGTCAAACTTATTCGTTCACTCACGTTAAGACCAATAGGCCAATGCATGAGGTATAAGTCCACGTAGTTCAGACCGAGATTGTTCAATGATTCCCTCAAAGCTTCGGCGACTTGCTCCCTCTTGTGCTGTGTGTTCCAGAGCTGAAACATATCAAAACGTTTTTTAGACGCAATAGTCGGGGAAATCTACGGATTTTTGTATAGAGAAGGTTGCATTAATTGCACTTTTGGTGATTATTTGGAATATAATAGATAAATACCTGAAAAACATAAATTCTTAATAATCCCCAATATTTTATTGTGCATTATTGAATAACTAAGACATTTACAAAACATTCGATTTTGGTGTGAACAAAAAATGGAAAACTGGTGATTTTGTGCAGTATGGCTTCCTTCAATACATTTTACTTATAACAATAATAATCCCCGGTTAATATCGTAAATTTGAGTAGATATTTAATATTTTGTAAGTCTTCAAAAATTATAACCTCAAAACTAAATTATTTACTGTTTGTTTGTACACATTAAATTAACTCTTTTGCTAGTATGCTGGAAGAAATATCTTTCGAAATAAGATTGCCCTTTGGAAATTTATATCGATTTTAAGGTATTTCTCAGGTTCCTGAGCCAATATAACCACAAAATCTCGATAAAAGTGTTATAAACTAATAGTAATATTATTTCAAACACAATTTACTAAAGTGTCTTTAATGCAATCTCAAACCTTATTTTTCCTAGAACACAAAGACATACCTCCACATACATTTTCATGCTATTGTTACAGCTGGACTGAAGTTAGCTTATTTATTATACAACGTATTAATGAATTAACGCAAAACTAGAAAGTAGTTTGTTTAGAATCGAGAGCAGAATCGAGTAATCATGTTTTCAACATAGGTAATTTTTTTCAAAATATTAAATAATTTGTTTGTAAAATTTAAAATTCACTGAACTCAATCTCAACCCACCGCACGGGCACTCTCACCCTATTTACTACCAAAATAAGATTCTTAAAATGTATCCATGAGCACGTTAGCGCTTTCATTCATTGCTGAAATAATAACCAATAATGATTGCCTGAAAACTTAAAAATGCGAATAACTTTAAATTTTAAGTATGTCAAAATAATGAAATTATTGTTTTAATCTAATTATTTTGTTATAAATCAGTTGGGGTGTATGAGGTTTTGCGCTAATTCATTAACACGTTGTATTTTACCACCTTTTGTATATCTGTTTCAAACCAAATAAACTGCCTCCGTGGTCTAATGGTTAAGAACATTGGGCTTTTGACACGTATGTCGTGGGTTTGATTCTCACGGGGGACACCTAGTGATATGTCACTTTGTGAGTTTTTCCCTAAGAGGAAGGATCTCTCTTTAAGACTAGAGTGAGCCATACCAATTATAAAGTGTCCACTTTTTTTGACGTTTAGGTTTGAGTGTGTGGTGTCAAGTAGTATGGACAAAAGGCACCAAGTGTCATATGGCCTTATGTTTACGGTCACTTTTCACACACACTAGCTCAAAAAAAAGTGGGCAGCCGCATAAACAAATATCTATAGTTCCATCTCCTTCTACTATTAAAGGTACGTCATAAGACAAAAGAGACCAACTACAATCGTAAATTTGTGCGGACTCTATGGAGATCCTTCCTCTTAGGTTTTTCCCCAGTTATGACATTGCAGGCCCAATCACCTGATTGAAAATCAGCTCATACATTTTAGTCAAGTTGGCATTGCAGTTTAGTATGGAACAGCTGATTTTTTTGCACTGACAGGTTTGCTCCCATAGCAAAAGTTGTTCAGTTTGATGGGTAGAATATGTGGTTTAAAGGTTAATGATACTTTTCCTTACACCCTGTATATCGAGGACGCAATACCACAACGTAATCTCAACCTTACCTTAGTAGTAATAAAGACGTCATCCCTGGTAACGGCTCCCTCTTTGATCTTGATCCTCACCCCCTCCCCCACTTCCTCCTCGGTCTCGTAGACCGACGCGGTGTCGATATGGCGCCAGCCGACGTCTATGGCGTGTGCAACCACGTCGCGAAGCTCGTGGTTTTTGGACTTTACAATGCCGTTCTGTAAATGTTTGATAAACTAAATGCATGCATGCGTGAATATTTGTTATACCCATGTATGCATGAATATTTTATTATTCACATGCATGCGTGGATATTTATTACACGCATACATGCGTGAATGTTTTATTATTCGTACGCATGCGCGGGTATGTATTAAACGCATGCATGCGTTAATATTTATAATACGCACGCATGTGTGAATATTTTATTACACGCATGCATGCGTGGATATTCACTATTCGCATGTATACGTGGATATTTACTATACGCATGCACGCATGAATATTTATTATACCCATCCATGTAACAGTCTTGTTGAGGTAGAATACCTCTGTGTATGTTTGTAATGTAATCGAAACTTAGAATAGGTCTCCCTTTTTTTATGGACGGTCATGATTACACTACTGTTGCGTAAAGAGTTGCATGGATTTTCATTAAAAACCCGTTCTGCAATCTATCGTAATCCAAGAATATTTATAATATTCACGTCTGGATATTCATTATATGCATGCATGCTTGCAAATTTTTATACGCATGCATGCGTGGATATTTCTTATAAGCATTCATGCGTGAATACTTATTATGCGTGGAGTGGTAAAAATAAAAGATTTATAGATACCTGATCGAATCCTAAATAAGTTCCCAGTGCAATCGACGGCATCTCTCTTCCATCATTCAGTTTAACCTTCGGCACTTCCACGGAAGCCATCTGCAAGAAATTAACAATTTAAAATAAGACATTACAACATGAAACCTTAAGAGGATAGTCCTTGCAGCGCGCCAGAGCGCACAACGCAACATACAACCGAAGTTAGAACCTATTTTGTATTATTTTTATTATTGATGGGTTTGCTCTTGACTTCAATCCAGTCCTCAGAACAACGATGGGGTCGAAGATGTAGCGAGCTTACCCAGAAGAAGCCTATTCACTCGTACTTTAAAGGAATTCGGGTTGTAAGCGTTCGGAAATACTGACGCAGGCAGGGCATTCCACTCCTTGGCTGTGCGCATTAGGCCTCTGCCTCGAATTTTGCGGGCAGCGGGGCGGCGGCGGCGGCGGCGGGATCTTATGCGTAAAATACGCCAGCCACGCCGCTGTTTTCGAGAACCGGTCCATTTGATATTACGCATAAGATCCCGCCGCCGCCGCCGCCGCTCCGCTGCCCGCAAAATTCGAGGCAGAGGCCTTATAAACGATTCTGAAAGGCCCTTGGTGCGGATATGTATATGAACCAATTAAGAGAAGTTAATTCCGGAAGCTCCCGAGCGCGCTGCATACAAACTAAGTTTGATCCTATTTTCAATATCAACCAATTAAATTAAATTAAATTAAAAATCATTTATTTCAGATTATTCATCCATATTGTGTTAGTAACAATTGTCTTATAACTATGTTAGTTCACAAATAAATACATTCATTAATAAAATTCAATAAATTAAAATATCAATTACATTAAATTACATTACATTACATTACCTGCTACTGTACAAATGGTGATGAGCTGGCATGCAGTAGCATCCACCTCTGCACTATGGGTGAATCCCACCGCATTAAAGTCATTTTTTTTAAACACGGCCTATGTACTAATATGTGTCTCTTGGTTGCCTGATTTCCGTTAAAATATAAAGTTTCAATGCTAAGATTAATTTAAGATTTATAATGGAAATCTTTGAGCCACTGTTACTTTGAAACTAATAACTTTAACGAAATTCTGATAAGCCACAGACACAGATATTAGTTTCTAGATCGTGTTTGAATAGTTTCATTAACTTTATTTGGTTAAAATTGAAAATAGGACGGAACTTCGTTTGTATGCTGCACGCTCGGGCGCCCTCTCAGTTAAATCCTCATTTCATGCTAGCTCCCTATATTTCATTCCAAATAAGGACGACGAGGTTTTCCGATAAGTATTTAGCTTTCTGGCCAATTCTGTTCTTAGATTGGTAAATATAGTTAATCTTATTTATCAGAAAGATATACCTGCTATCCGACATATCTTGGACGTTACTAAAGCTGTTCTAAGAACAAGTGAGTGTAATTGTTTCAAATCTCTGTTTCTGTAATTCAAAATAGCCTTAAGGGGATATAATTCGGAGCGCGCTCCATACAAATGTGATGGTGATATTTTCAATACTAACCAATTAAACTCAATGAAATGTTGCTGAAACAATCTTGAAACAAATATCTATGCTTGTAGGGAGTCCGATTTTCGTTAAAATATACTGTTTCAATGCTATGATTAATTTAAGATTTGTATGGAAATCTTTGAGGCACTTTAACTGTAAAACTATACATTTTAACGAAAATCGGACTCTATAGAAGCATAGAAATTTGTTTTTAGATTGATTCTGAAAAATGTCATTGAGTTTAATTGGTTAGTATTGAAAATATCAACATAGTACGTTTGTATGGAGCGCGCTCCGAATTATATCCTCTTAAAGTTTCGTTGCTATTTGGAATGGAGTATAATGACCACAAACCAAGACAATTAATTATTACCTACCTTATAATTAACTTTTCTTTTCACTTTGAAACTGTGATATCGAGCAATTACAAACAAATGTGATAACTTCACCGACATTACTGTTAATAATAACATTATGTAGGTAACTAGAAGATAATACTATAAGGTTGACATTAGATAAAACCTTTGACTATTTATATGTGGACTGGTTACGCGTGTAATTCTACTAAAAAACATTTCTGCCACTTTTTGCGGGGGGCGAGGTAACATGAAATCCGCAACTTTGGATTTTATTCCCCATAGCTTTAGATTCTAATTTTGATTTTTAAAAATCATGAAAAGTAGTCTCGTGTGAACCCCAAACGTTCTAAGTTCGAAGTTATTATTTCGCAATTATAGGCTGTCTCGTTTAGTGATAAGGTGTAAAATTGAATGTAAATGCAAAAGATCAATTGTGCTTATACCGTGGCAGAGGGGAAATGCTACCGCAAGGCTAGTCCTTATAATAATTAGTCAAAGGATAAAACAGTAATGAAGAATGTTTGCAGAGTTGGTTTATTCCGAATGCATAAATGCGCGTTGCATACAAACGTACTATGGTAATATTTTCAATACTAACCAATTAAACACAATGAAATTTTTCAGAAACAATCTAGGAACAAATATCTATGCTTGTATCGTGTCCAATTTTCGTTAAAATATACAGTTTCAATGCTAGGATTAATTAAAGATTTGTATGGAAATCTTTGAGGCACTGTAACTTTAAAACTGTACATTTTATGGAAAATCTGACACGATGCAAGCATAGAGATTTGTTTCGAGATTGTTTCTGCAAAATTTCATTGAGTTTAATTGGTTAGTATTGAAAATATCACCAGACTTCGTTTGTATGGAGCGCGCCCACAGTAATATACCCTTAATGAATAAGCGCAAAACCTCATACACCCCAACTGATTTATAACAAAATAATTAGATGGAAACAATAATTTCATTATTCAAGGGTATATTACTGTTGGGGCGCTCCATACAAACGAAGTCTGGTGATATTTTCAATACTAACCGATTAAACTGGATGAAATTTTGCAGAAACAATCTAAAAACAAATTTCTATGCTTGTATAGAGTCAGATTTTCGTTAAAATGTTTAGTTTTAAAGTTACAGTGCCTCAAAGATTTCCATACAAATCTTAAATTAATCCTAGCATAGAAACTGTATATTTTAACTAAAATCGGACACGATAGAAGCATAAAGATTTGTTCCTAGATTGTTTCTGTAAAATTGCATTGAGTTTAATTGATTAGTATTGAAAATATCACCATAGTACGTCCATGCCGACTCGTAAAAAAGCCTAGGTGGTCCAGTGGCGAGTAACCTTGCCTGCCGTGCAGGAGACGATGGTTCGATCCCCGTCCAGACCGACTCGTACCAATAAGTTTTTCGGAATTTATGTACGATTTGTAACACCACTAGCTTTTCGGTGAAGGAAAACATCGTGAGGAAACCTGCATGCTTCAATTTCGAAGCATGTATTGTACTCGCTGTCCATTATGTGGCGACGGGCTCACCCCCCGTCACACTGGACAGAGTTTCGGTACTACTGGTGAAACGTGGATATTCTGAGGTTTCAGAATATCTCTGACTACCCCCTCGGGGAATATAGTCGTGAGCATATGCATGCATGCATACATGAAAAATTTTAAGTTATTCACATTTTAAATTTTGAGGCAAAAATGATTATCATAAATACTTTTTGGCAAACTAGGATGTAACTTTGTTTTGTATGGAGCGGTTTATCAGGAATATCTCTTAAGGGGATATAATTCGGAGCGCGCTCCATAGAAACGTACGATGGTGATATTTTCAATACTAACCAATTAAACTCAATGACATTTTTCAGAATCAATCTAAAAACAAATTTCTATGCTTCTATAGAGTCAGATTTTCGTTAAAATGTATAGTTTTAAAGTTACAGTGCCTCAAAGATTTCCATACAAATCTTAAATTAATCCTAGCATTGAAACTGTATATTTTAACGAAAATTTGACTCCATACAAGCATAGATATTTGTATCAAGATTGTTTCTGCAAAATTTCATTGAGTTTAATTGGTTAGTATTGAAAATATCACCATAGTACGTTTGTATGGAGCGCGCTCCGAATTATATTCTCTTAATCATTAAAAAAAACATTTAAATAAATCGCTCACCTCTGCCCCAGCTATCAGCAGAACAAACACACAACCTGCCCGGATCATTTCTATAACAATAATGAAGCGAATTTGATGCGCCTACGCGTTCTAAGCACGCAGCGTGTATTCAAATTCCTTTTTAGGGTTCCATAGTCAAAAAAAGGAACCCTTATAGGTACTTTCGTCCATTCTGTCTGTCTGTCTGTATGCCCCGCCTCAATAACTCACTCATTTTTGCGCCTATTGAATCTAAATTTGGCTTGAAGACAGATAACAGTAACCCAAAAACAGAAATGTAGTAGTTATGAAGAAAACATTTTTTTTCGACCCATACAATGAAAAAGGGGGTGAAAAAAATTTTTTTTTTTTAAATCTAGTGAGGTGTCTTTGGATAGATCTTGTCTCATGAAACAAAACTCCAATAGAAACTAAATCGATATAATGCTTCTGTCTCGAGATATGTGCGCTCAAAGTCACAATTAGGGCGTACCACCCTTCCCTATCTATTATACTCCATTCAAAATAGCAACGAATTTTTAAGGCTATTCTTCATTACAGAAACAGAGATTTGAAACACTTCCTCTCACTTATTCTTAGAACAGCTTTAGTAACGTCCAAGATATGTCGAATAGTATATGTATCCAATAAATGAATTAAATTTGGTAATCAGAATTAGCCAGAAAGCTAAATAGGAATCGGAAAATCTCGTCGTCCTTATTTGGAATGAAGTATAGGTAAGATAAACAGATTAAAAACTTTTCTTCTTTTTCTACTTATACAATGGCTACGGAACCTTTCATGGGAGAGTCTGATACGTTCATGGCCGGTTTTTTTCTCAATGCAACGTTTTTGTTTATTTTAAAGGATAGTGAAACCGGATTGGGGTCTGTAGCAAGGGACTGGATTTGTAGTCTGTAGCAACTAAAAACTATACAGGATGAAATTGATATCATTAGCATCCTTTTAAACTATACTATAAAAAGCCGTGGTGGTCCAGTGGCGAGTAACCTTGCCTGCCGTTCAGGAGGCGATGGTTCGATCCCCGTCCAGACCGACTCGTACCAATGAGTTTTTCGGAATTTATGTACGATTTGTAACACCACTGGCTTTTCGGTGAAGGAAAACATCGTGAGGAAACCTGCATGCTTCAATTTCGAGGCATGTATTGTACCCACTGTCCATTACAAGTGGCGACGGGCTCACTCCCCGTCACACTGGACAGAGTTTCGGTACTACTGGTGAAACGTGGATGTTCTGAGGTTGCAGAATATCTCTGACTACCCCCTCGGGGAATATAGTCGTGAGCATATGCTTAAACTATACTTCATTCCAAATAAGGACGACGAGATTTTCCGATTCCTATTTAGCATTCTGGCCAATTCTGATTACCAAATGTAATTAATTTATTGTATACATATTCTATCCGATATATCTTGGACGTTACTAAAGCTGTTTTAAGAATAAGTGAGAGTATGTGTTTCAAATCTATGTTTCTGTAATTAAAATATCGTTGCTATTTTGAATGGAGTATAAGAGTCTACCCATCAAACTGAACAACTTTTACTGTGGGAACAAAACGATAGGAGCAAAAAAAATTCAGCTATTGCATAGGTACATTTAAGTCGAGTAGTCATTCGTTGGCTAAAGTTTCAAACCTCGTAACTCCATTTTATTTTTAAAATTACATTTTAATACAATTTTATTACTAATTTCTGAATTCGTCCATGGTACAACTCTGAGGCCGAGATTCAAAGACGATTTGTAAGTCATAGTTCGGACTCCCGTACGTCAAAATCCATACATTTTTGCCACGCTTAGCTCGAGCTAAGACCAAAAAAATCGTCTCTGAATCTCGGCCTAAGTTTAAAAGGATGCTAATGATAATAATTTCACCCTCTAAAATAAATGGAGCCAAATTGTAAGCAAAGCAGGAAGCAAGAACTAGTAATAACATAGAAAGAAAACATTTTACTTTATAATCTATTGAAGCAATCTCACTATATTTTAATGGCCCGATAGCACAGTCGGTAGTGAACCTGCCTGCTGTGCCGAGGGTCGCGGGTGCGAATCCCGTAAGGGACAAATATTTGTATGATGAATATTAATATTTGTACCCGAGTCATGGACGTTTGTATCTATATATGTATTCTGTCTCGTTGTCTAGTCATCATAATACAAGTCCAGGCTAGATTCTGGTACTTTAAATGTGACTAGATAATTTGTGTGACAATGTCCAAGATATTTATTTATTTATTATTTATTTTATTTCTACGGGAAGGATGCGTCTTGACTAGTTTTTTTTCCTAAACCCGTTTTTAAAACATGGAGTTGATAACCTTGACTAGGCCAACATGGAATGTTCCCGGTTTTACTTTCGTTCGACAGGTTTTTGTTGTCCAAAATAATGACGACCCAACAGCTCAGTCGGTAGTGAACCTGCCTGCTGTGCCGAGGGTCGCGAGAGGGACAAATGTCCCGGGCGGCACATTCGGGAAAAATACAGATTGATTGCGCTCTGTTTATAACCAATTCGTAGAACAGAGAAAAGTCGAGCTCGCTTAGCTTGCTTCAAGTTTCTGTTTTAATTACTGTACCTAAACACAATCCTAAAGGGTTCTGGAGTACGATTTATGAAACTCATTCGTTGAACTCAGCAGTTGAAAATGTCAATATTACTGTGGAGATATGCATCTTTCTACTGCTGATTTGACTTTCAAAAATCATACTTCAGAAGTGCAATTTTTGAAAGTTAATTCAGCAGTATAAAGATGCATATCTCCATAGTCATTTTCAAAAATCGCACTCCAGAACCCTTTAGGATTGTGTTTAGGTACAGTAATTAAAACAGAAGCTTTAGAGCAAGCGAAGCAAGCTCGACTTTTCTAAGTTTCAAAATTTGCACTCCTGATCACAGCTAAGACGTGATGCATAATATTTCAAGCTTGTTTCACGTGATCCATAGTTTGAACATGTCCTTTAAAAAGTCAGTTAAAAAGCTTTGGCTCCAACAGATTAATCAAGGAGAATAGTCGAGCTCGTTTCGCTCGCTCTAAGTTTAGTAGAAACTTAGAGCGAGTTATGGTCGTCTGCATTTGCAGACGACCATAACCGAATAATTATGCTAAAAATTTCGAGCTCGCTTCGCTCGTACCGTTGTTTTTTGGATAAGAAATCTTATAAAGATACGGGGGCGGCTAAATCGATCTGTGCCCCGGGCGACAGAAACCCTCGCTACGCGACTGATTTTACATCCTGTATTCAGGTGTAGACCAGCTAAATAAACCGGCAGGGCAGCTTGTGGCGAGCTGTTGGTGAGTGGCGACACCACGGACCCGATTCTCCAGAGGACCCGGATTGATTTGGCCCTCACCTCCTGTCTTGCCTTAACCGGCCGGCCAGGAGTGGAGTTGCAAGAGCGGAACCTATGCTCCAGGTTGGAAGTGTTAAATGTCATAACGCCGGGACCTGCTGACTGGTCCGCTTAGCACCGGGAACCGGCGCCCGGGACTCATCTCTCTACAACCTTAGCCGCTCACTAGATGTTGCCGACTTGTCGCTCCTTGCGAGCGGCCATTTTGAGGGGCCCATCAAATGAGTTGGCAAGTCACCGTCTGCCATTTTTCACAAGCTAGAGACAATTGTTACGGCAGGCGTCCCGACCCGAGTCTCTCCGCAATAACCCAGATTTCTCGGCAAATTCCCGGTTTAAATAACATGCTATGATGAATAGGCACGAGCCTCAGCATTATTGCTGTTTCAGTCTCTGCCTTGAGATGACACTGCACTGCCTAATCTGATGGTAAAACTTATCGAATCTAATCAACAACAAAAAAACAACGGTTTCGGATTTTACTTATCATAGTAATAAGCTATGGTTTAAAGTTATTTGGTATGTCAACAATATAAAAGGATAATATTAGAATAAGATATTATGTAATATGTATATTATATGAGGAGAATATTTATGTTTTATAAATGACACCAAGTCAGCCTCCACGAGATTCTATCTCTATAACAATCTCCTGAAACTACAAACTAATCATGTCGACTTTTACTGCTTTATTTCTAAGACGTTAAAGTCCAAAATGATTGTCCTTCTTTTAAAAAAAAACGGATACTCCCAGTTTTTTGTTTGTAAACAAAAGTTTTATGAGCGTAAGCTTTGTACTGTCGATAAGAGAAGTGTTTCTGGTGGGAAAATGGGGAAATTATCTTAGAGCACGTAGTAAAGAAATTGGGCACCAAGAACCCTTTTCTTGGTTTCCATGTCTTCTATATGCTCCATGATAATCACAGAAACTTATAAGAGGGGTTAGAAATGCAAAGTAGCGCTTTTGCTTCGGAGACAGCTGTCGCCACTTGTCTTCCCGCTCACGCTGCTACAATTACTCATGCCCTGTCGCTCGCACCACGCCGCGCGCCTTATGGTGTTATGCAAATCATTGCATAACCTGTGGCGACACGTTCCATGCCTACTTTGCACTTCTAACCCCCCTTATAATGTTCTGTGATGATAATCATAATAAAATTATACCTACTTACCTAATTAGTATGTCTTTCAAATAACAAGCTTCTAAAAACTAACAAAATATGGCCCGGCCCTGCGATTGTATAGTGGGAGGGTCTTATAGTAGGTACCTATATGATTTTTTCGATTTTCACCACCTCTTGGACATTGTCACACAGATTATCTAGTCTTATTTAAACCTTAGATCGATTCAATTTTTTTGTTTAGTGGCATCCGATGTGTTATCACAATTCAGCCAATGTCTCGTTATGTGGAGAGTATATGAAGGAAAATGGTCAGTTGTATTTATTAAGTCTAGAGTGGCAGTTTTGCCAATGTAAGTAGGTTATAATCTCAAGTGATTGTTTTAAGGTTAAAACACAAAAGAGTTCACAAAATGGAGGAGCCACGTGCAATCCCAACGCGCCGATACGCACGCGTCCGTACTCCGCCAGAATTGCAGCGCGACTCCAACCTTAGATCAAAGTAAAAATTAATGTTTAGGCCTTATGCGATCATTTCAAACCAGAAAAATGAGGCGAAACAAATGAATGGTATGCTTCAAATTTATACCGAGATGACAGACAATTGTGCTAGTTTGTATGGACCAATTGCACTAGTTGTGTGCTTCAACTTAAGAGGATATGTGAAAAAAATAGGATTCTTCAAAGCATCATATATCATGAAGTACTAACAGTAGGAGTATGATTTGCGGATATGTGTAAATTGAACATATAATTGAAGTTTTGATTAGAGCTAAAACACGATTAAGATACATTTTCTCGATAGAAAAATAAGCCAAAGTAGCCTCCGTCTTTATCGATAAACGCTTGGAACTGCTAAACGGTGAATAATATAAACACGAGACTTGATTAAAAAAAAGAGATTGATATTTTATAAAGTTTGATTAGAGCAGAAATGAACTTACATAAATAGTACAATCACAATTAAATATAGTTTGTTTTACGCTTGCGTCGTTTCAGGCGCACGCGACGCCCCATCACTTTCTCTCGCATCAGGCAGTAATATAAGCTATCACACGTCCATTTCGCTTTAATTATTTTTCGACATAGGCCCTTAACGCGCTTTAGGACAATCCGTTAATTTTACTTTGATCTAAGATTTAAACTACCAGAATCGAGTCCAGAATTATATTATGATGACTAGACAACGATATACAACGTGTTAATGAATAAGCGCAAAACCTCATACACCCCAACTGATTTTTTTTTTTTTTTTTATTCTATATATACATATATTTTTTTTTTTATAGGGGCTTTTAACCCAGAGGTTATGCCAGCCCACTGATTTATAACAAAATAAATAGATTGAAATAATAATTTCATTATTTTGATAATTAGAATTGAAAGTTATTTGCATTTTAACTTTTCAGGCAAAAATTATTTGTTATCATTTCAGCAATGAATGAAAGCGCTAACGTGCTCATGGATACATTTTAAGAATCTTGTTTAGGTAGCAAGTAGGCTGAGTGTGCCTGTGCGGTGGGTTGACATTGAGTTTAGAAAATTTTTAATTTTAAAAACGAAATTTTTAATATTTCGAAAAAAATGAACATGATAATTTGATTCTGCTCTCGATTCTAAACAAACTACTTTCTAGTTTTGCGTTAATTCATTAACACGTTGTAGGTATAGGGTCCTTCTTAATATGCTGACACTTTTTAAGGACATGATCAGACCGTCAAACTGAACCACTTTCTCTATGGAACCAACATCGAATTCGCGTAAAATAAAACCGCTGTCCCATACAAAACTGTCAACCTAGCTCGGCCCGAATGTATGGGACAGCAGATTTATTTTTTCGCGATTTCGATATTGGTCCCATAGAGAAAGTTGTTCAGTTTTATGGTTTGATACTCCTCTTAAAATACTTTCAGCTAATTTTGTTAGACCTTATACAGGGTGTTACAAAAGTAAAAATAAATATTTAAAACTTTTAAGGGGGTAACTTGTTTAGATCATCAAACTGAACAACTTTCACTATGGGACCAACATCGAAATCGCGAAAAAAAAAATCTGCTGTCCCATACATTTAGCTCGAGTAGATTTGTAGTTTAGTATGGAGCATCAGAATTTTTTTTCGCGATTTCGATATTGGTCCCATAGTGAAAATTGTTCAGTTTGATGGTCTCAACTACCCCCTTAAATGTTTATTTGTATTTTTGTAACACCTTGTATAATACATTAGATATCAGCATCCATAACTCAGGTACATCCTAACATATTCACCATAAAAATATTGTTCCGTTTCAGGATTCGAACGCACGACCTTCGGATCACCAACCTAATTCATAAACAATCTTTATGTATTGTTTGAGGGTAAAAAAAATCAAGAGATAAAACTTTTCCACTCACCATTACGCTGTTATTACCCTACGCCTCATTGTTTCTAAAAACCCTTTACATTTACAAATCGACAGTCAAACAAACCACCGTCTCTAAGATGTACCGAATCTAACGAACTCAGTACAAAGTTATTTAAAATGTTTGTTTTTATATTTCTGAGTATTTTGTCTGCTTGCAGCGCGGGGCAAACTGCTACGGAGTCGTATAAAGATCAATGTAAGTAATAAAGTCAAAGTCAAAGTAAAAATTATTTATTCAAAATAATATCACATAGAGCCGTGTTGGTCCAGTAGCGAGTAGCCGTCTCCTTGCCTGCCGTGCAGGAGGCGATGGTTCGATCCCCGTCCACGCCGACTCGTACCAATGAGTTATTCGCAATTTATGTACGATTTGCAACACTACATGCTTTTCGGAGAAGGAAAACGTCGTGAGGAAACCTGCATGCTTCAATTTCGAGGCAAGTATTGTATCCACTGTCCATTATAAGTGGCGACGGGTGCTCCCCCCGTCACACTGGATAGAGTTTCAGTACTACTGGTGACACGAGGATGTTCTGAGGTTTCAGAATATCTCTGACTACCCCCTCGGGGAATATAGTCGTGAGCATATGCTATATCACATAGATAACTTTTTGACGTCATGTTTTTGAATCTACCACCGCGTCGGAAGGTGTTCCGTTGTTAAGAAGATGCGGCCAGAAACTCTACAACTCTTCTTTTAAACAAAACAAAATATACAAAGTACAATTACATAAATTCAATATTAAATTACATAGTGTAACATTGTCAAGACCAGACATTTTGGTCATTCAAACAATCATCGAGTTTATAGTACGTAACCTTTTTTTTACAGAGTACCTGTTTGGGATTGGATGGGATTTAAACTTTTTGTCAAGTTTAGAATATTCTCTGGTATCTTATTATAATAACGTATACAGTGCCCCATGAAAGATGTGTTGACCTTACTAAGTCGAAAATGTGGGAATACTTGTTTATATTTATTTCTTGTATTTTATTTATATACATACATATCTATACTTATAAAACAGTCCCGTGACTGACTGATTGACAGACAATGCACGGCCTATACCACCGAAGATTATGGCAGCACTAAAAAAGGCATAGCATAGCATATGCTCACGACTAAACCCTGTAATCGTGCACAAACCATTGAACATTACCAAACCTTACATTTCTTTCATCCCCAAGATTGCACGGACCCCCGCACCATGAGGAACCACGCAGCCTACACGGAGTGGGCTGACGCGTACTCCTGCTCCAGACATCGCTGCCAGCCTGGTGGAAGGAACCTCGCTATTTACACCGTTGGGTAATGGTTTAAGGGGATATAATTCGGAGCGCGCTCCATACAAACGTACTATGGTGATATTTCCAATACTAACCAATTAAAGTCAATGAAATTTTGCTGAAACAATCTTTAAACAAATATCTATGCTTGTATGGAGTCAGATTTTCGTTAAAGTATACAGTTTCAATGCTAGGATTAATTTAAGATTTGTATGGAAATCTTTGAGGCATTGTAACTTTAAAACTGTACATTTTAACGAAAAACTGACGCTATACAAGCATAGAAATTTGTTTTTAGATTGATTCTGAAAAATTTCCTTGAGTTTAATTGGTTAGTATTGAAAATTTCACCATAGTACGTTTGTATGGAGCGCGCTTCGAATTATATCCTCTTAAGATATTTATTTCTCAAGAAGAAATAATACAATTCACTTAAAATATTGAGAAATACAAGATAGATATTAAAACACAATTTTTGAACGTACAGGGAACAACACGATAATTTAGGTTAGGTATACACATAGTTTTAAGACTTAGGGTGAAGTAAGGGTTTATTTAAACAGTAAAATAGCAAACTCCAAAACTTACAAACAAACACTCAAAGGTTTCCAAAGAGTAGGCATAATACAAGAGAACACAACAACAAAAATATGCATCGAATTTTAATTTGAGGGTAGATAAAAATATGAAATGAGCAAACTTGACGAAAGGAATAAGTGTTAGTTGTGGGCTTTGACTATTTATATGTGGACTGGTTACGCGTGTAATTCTACTAACAATCATTTCTGCCACTTTTTGCGGGGGGCGAGGTAACATGAAATCCGCAACTTTGGATTTTATTCCCCATAGCTTTAGATTCTAATTTTGATTGTTAAAAATCATGAAAAGTAGTCTCGTGTGAACCCCAAACGTTCTAAGTTCGAAGTTATTATTTCGCAATTATAAGCTGTCTCGTTTAGTGATAAGGTGTAAAATTGAATGTAAATGCACAAGATCAATTGTGCTTATACCGTGGCAGAGGGGAAAGTCTACCGCAAGGCTAGTCCTTGTGGGTAAGTGTTCTCTTTCATCATCAGCCTACTCAAGAGCCACTGCTGGAGACAGACCTACCCTCAGGAAGCGCAGTTAGTAAACCACGCATGCCTAATGCGGATTGGTAGACTTGAGTATACTCATCATAATTTCTTCTTCAGCGCATGCAGGTTTCCTCACCATGTTTTCCTTCACAGTTTTAGAGCAGTCTATATTACGTACGTACATAATTTATCCTTTATGCTGGGACTTAGGCCACATCTTCTTAACTATTATAAAATGTAACAGAAGTGTGTATGTACATTGAAGATATTTACATGAAAAAGATTACGATATGGTTTTTAGGTATCCCGGACTCCAAATCAACCTTTTTTTAGAATTTTTGTCTGTCTGTCTTTTTGTTTGTATGTTTGTAACAGCATCACACAAAAACTACTGAACCGATTTTGATGAAACTTTTTTTCTTTGATAGCTATGATCTGACTTAAAATCTGGATATAATTCAGAGCGCGCTCCATAAGAACGAAGTCTGATATTTTCAATACTAACCATTTAAAGTCAATGACATTTTTCAGAAACAATTTAGAAACTAATCTCTATGTTTGTATGAAGTCAGATTTTCTTTAATATATATAGTTTTAAAGTTACAGTGCTCAAAGATTTCCGTATAAATCGCTAAATCGCAGTTTGTTTGTATGTTTGTAACAGCATCACGCAAAACTACTGAACCGATTTTGATGAAACTTTTTTTGTTTTATAGCTTATGATCTGACTTAAGATCTGGTATATTATTTGTGCGGGCGAAGTCGCGGGTTAACTCTAGTATCCGATCAAATAACACCCATATTCTCATTTGCTTTACTTGAACTTTTCCTCGACTCAACCTAATTAAAAAAAATCACGGATTATTCCTCGAAATCTGTAGTATCCGTTATATTATCTCGAGGATATTCCACTGGGGGTTGAAGCAAAGAATTAAGGGGATATAATTCGGAGCGCGCTCCATACCAACGTACTATGGTGATATTTTCAATACTAACCAATGAAAGTCAATGCAATTTTGCTGAAACAAGCTTGAAACAAATATCTATCCTTGTATGGAGTCAGATTTTCGTTAAAATATACAGTTTCAATGCTAGGATTAATTTAAGATTTGTATGGAAATCTTTGAGGCACTGTAACTTTAAAACTATACATTTTAACGAAAATCTGACTTTATACAAGCATAGAAATTTGTTTTTAAATTGATTCTGCAAAATTTCATTGAGTTTAATTGGTTAGTATTGAAAATATCATCATAGTACGTTTGTATGGAGCGCGTTCCGAATTATATCCTCTTAATAGGTATTCAAATCAATCAAATCAAATCAGCCCACATCAACCCACTGCTGGGCATAGGCCTCCCTTTTATTGCGCCATGCTTCAAGGTCCTGTGCTAATCTGATCCAATGTAAACCCGTCACCCTCACAATGTCATCAGACCAAATTGCTGGTCGGATAACAATCAAATTATATTTGCTCAAACAAAGTTGTTATAGCTGATTAGTGATTATAGAGCTTGTTTTTCCCTTTTCAGTTAATAGGTTTTTACGCAGTCGGGTTTTTTGTTTATCTTAATAATTGGTGGTGTGAATTGCAAAAATATACATTACTATATTCCATTATTTTACAAAAAACTATCCTTCAGTCAATGATATTAGTTGACCGCACGGTAGACCGGCTACTAATATCATTGCCTTTAGCAACGTTAATGTATCTCAAGGAGATTGACGTTCCTTTCCTCCACTCTTCCTAGACTCGACGAAGGAAATTTCTCAAATCAAGGACGTTTTTGATATTACGATTTGACTCAGTCGACTCGAGTGGAGCAATTCTCGAGAAAGAAACTAAAAATGGGTGAATTAAAAACCTAATTTGTTTAATAGATGCAAGCGAGTTGAGGCTCCGGAATCAGCGATAGAATGCGAAGAGGTGGTGGAAGATACCAACATGCAGTTTCCATACTGCTGCACTCGGCTCAGGTAATAAAAAAATTGCTATTTTATTTTACAACTACCTAGTGCTTGAATAATTTGGATTTCCCCCGTATCTGTACTGTATTACCACTAGAACCATATAATACCTAATTAGAGACAGGCCCCACGACAGAAAAATTTTGGTCCGTTATTCTGATTCCCAAATGGGCCTCTGGGCCCTTCCTGTCGCCGTATTTAGATATTGAACGCTAAAGTAGACCGCAAAATACTTAGGTAATCGGCACTGGGGTGAGATGGAAAATTACCGGCCAAAGAGAGCAATGTTCTTAAATGCTGGCAACATTGCGCATGGCAGAACAAAAGGGCGCCGTTCGCTATGTTGCCAGCAATAAAAAAAATTGGCCTCTACCGTTAACTTCACTGCAACGATCTTTCCCCAGCGCCCATCTTTCCCCACCTCACCCAATACGTAGCACGAGGAACACGTTTTTAAAAAAAATTAACCTTGCTACAATTACAATCAACTTTCAATCGTGATTAGTAGTTTTATCAATGTTTCTGACCAGCCTAAAAGGGAATAAAGTCGTGTGATTTGTATCTAAGTACAGGTACAATAAATAATCCGTCACCATAATCAAAAAGACGTTCACATTACTTTCACTACACTTTTTTACTGAATTTCTAGGTGTTTAGTGGTGGTCCGAGGAGAGGTATGGACCAGAGTACTGGGTCAACCGTGGGAGACGTTACCTGCTGCACCCTGGAGCCACATGTACAAGATGAAGAAACCACCGCCTGCTGACGGTACCTTCTTGCCCAAGTAAGAATGGTTGTAGCCAAGGAGCTTCTTGCCCTTTCTTCTCCATGCCCTTTTACTAGCGAAATGGTGGTAAATGTCGAGTCAGTGAAAAAGATAAAGATCATTATGGAATAATAAAATATAATACAGCTCACCCGCAGGGCAGCTTGTGGTGAGCGGTTGGTGAGTGGCGACACCACATGCGATGCGGCGTTAAAAGGCCGGCGTTGCAAGAGTGGAACCTATGCTCTAGGTTGGAAGTGTAAAATGTCAAAACGCCGGGACCTGCTGACTGGTGTGCTTAGCACCGGGAACTGGCGCCCGCAGACTCACCTCTCTACAACCTTAGCCGCTCAGTAGATGTTGCCGCCTTGTCGTTCCTTGCGAGCGGCCTTTTTGGGGGGCCCATTAAATTCGTCGGCGAGTCACCGTCTGCTATTTTTGACAAACCATTGACAATTGTTACGGCAGGCGTCCCGAGTCTCTCCGCAATAACCCAGATTTCCCGGTCCACTCAGTTCACCGCCATAACTCGAGTAATTTTCTGTCCTTTCTGCAATAGTCTCGACACCGAATGTGGTTTGTCTTCTGGTGCGTTTCCATTAATTTATTCAGATATAGACCACGCTTGGTGCATCCCCTCACATTTAGATAAAAGTGTCTCAAAGGAGCCTCTACGTGTTGGATCTGTGTCCCCACGCAAGCCTTCCAAAGGTCCGGGCTACGGTCCGTGAAATACCTTCCAGAGATACATAATAATAATCCTATTCTTACTTTTCAATGAAAATTATATACTTCCCACACCTATCGCTCGCCCAGTGCGTCATTATCAAACAGAATTGTTAACTTGCCACCAACGAAAAGTCTCAATGTCCCCAGGAGCCCAAACGAAGGTCCGATCTACGAGCTTCAAACAGAGACCGATCATCAGGAGCCAAGAGACAACGTCCTCAGGGCATCAAAGAAGACAGCTGACGACTACAATGACGCAGTTCCTAGGGCGGCAGCAGCTCCTGATATCGTGGTATAACTTGACAGTTTATTAGGGTTCCGTAGTCAAACATGAACCCTTATACTATTGTCCATTCTGACTGTAACCCCACTAGCTTCTCGGTGAAGGAAAACATCGTGACCTGCACGCTTCAATTTCGAGGCATGTGTTGTGTCGACGGATGGATTCACTTCCGACACTGGACTGAGTTTTATAACTGCTAGTGAAAGTGGATAGGTATTGTGAAAATGATATCTTAGAACATGTTTACTTGGTTACAGATTGCGTTGTCGACTGCTAACGATCGGAAAGAACACAGGAAGACGGAAAATTTAGGGTAATAGTCATTCATTTTAATCATATTCCCTGTTTCCGACAGTCTTGAGCTCCTGGGCATGAGGTTGACCACGAAACTCAACTTCGGCGCTGACATCGAGTCTAAGGCCCAAACTGCGGCCAAAAAGCTGGGCATCTTAAACAAGGTGAAGCGGTACTTCACTCCTGGACAGCTCTTAATATTGTATAAAGCTCAGGTCTGATCTTGTATGGACTATTGCTGTCAACTAGCCACACTCGACTCGGTTGAACGCAGAGCCAGGAGGCTCATTGGCGACAGTAAGCTGGTGGAGACCAAGCATCATAGCCTAGCCCACCGCCGCAGAGTAGCCTGCTCTTGTCGGTCTTCTACAGATTGTACTTCGGTGACTGTGCACAGGATCTCCATGAGCTCATTCCGCCTTCCCCATTCTACTATCGGATATCCAGGTCGCGGGATATCACCCCTACTTGGTTGACATCCCACATACTCGTATTCACACTAAGCGCCTTTCAGAATCTTTTATAATGCGCACAGCCAAGGAGTGGAATGCCCTGCCTGCGTCAGTATTTCCGAGCACTTACAACCCGAATTCCTTTAAATAACGAGTGAACAGTGCATTACCCTTCTTCTGGGTAAGCTCGCTACATATTCGACCCCATCTTTGTCCTGAGGACTAGATTGAGGTCAAGAGTCATCTTTAATTTTAAATGTATTACATCACTCTTTAAAAATTAGTTCACCTACAGGAATAGATTTGCTAAAAATGCAGAATAACCGATGTGACCATAATCCTGGAACTTGCAATTAATTTAACACTTTCGCTGCTAAGCTCAAAACAATGACACTCCCCCCTCATAGGTCGTGCGCACGGTCGTAAACTTGAAACGATCACCGTGGCTCACCTCGTAGGTCACCCGCACATGCGTATAGTTTTCAGTGACTCGTACGATAGGTCATGGGCACAGAATGCAATAGAACTGACTCGTTACGTGGGTTCTTGCGCACTACGGTCCATCAGCAGTCAAAGTGTTTAGTCAAAGAAGAAATGAGAAGGAAAGGGGTGTGTAGTTTTTGACTCTATATTTCAGCAGGAGACACAAGCATGCCAGAAAGAACGCCAACATTCCGTACTTCGAGACAGCTACTGTAGATCCGGATGAAAATGACGTGGTGCCTCGTGCCCCCGTGCCCGATATCGTGGTATGGCCATTATACTCTTGTCTTAGATTATTTTAATAGCTACTAAAATAGCAGATACTGCACTTTCCCGATTTCGCGCGCCTTTACAGCCAACCGCTTGTCAGTGCACGACGGTATTGTGTGCAACACGGGGCGCCGTAGGTACTTATCTCAGCCGTCAAACACGAGTACTGTATAGTATCAATTATTTTATTAAATAGACTATGTATTATTGTATACCTAAGAGGAAGGATCTCCATAGAGTCCGCATAAATTTACGATTGTAGTTAGTCTCATTTGTCTTATGACCTTTAATAGTAGAAGGAGATGGAACTATAGATATTGGAGTCGCGCTGCAATTCTGGCGGAGTACGGACGCTTGCGTATCGGCGCGTTAGGATTGCACGTGGCTCCACCATTTTGTGAACTCTTTTGTGTTTTAACCTTAAAACAATCACTTGAGATTATAAACTACTTACATTGGCAAAACTGCCACTCTAGACTTAATAAATACTACTGATCAGTTTCCTTCATATACTATCCACATAACGAGACATTGGCTGAATTGTGATAACACATCGGATGCCACTAAACAAAAATTGAATTGAATTGAACTATAGATATTTGTTTATGCGGCTGTCCACTTTTTTTGAGCTAGTGTGTGTGAAAAGTGACCGTAAACATAAGGCCATATGTCACTTGGTGCCTTTTGTCCATACTACTTGACACCACACACTCAATACTAAACGTCAAAAAAAGTGGACACTTTACAATTGGTATGGCTCACTCTAGTCTTAAAGAGAGATCCTTCCTCTTAGTTGTATACATAACTTTAGCTTAAGAATGTATATTGTAATAGTTATTAAGTCGTGTTATGTTGTAGAGTTTCTGGCCGCATCTTCTTTACAGCGACAACACGTTCCGATGCGGTGGTAGCTTTAAAAAAGATTTGACGTTTGATAAGTGTGCTGCAAGCTCATTCATTCATTATTTTATTTAATGGCAGCTGCTTGTGTAGCAGTTTGGCCAGTGTCAAGTGATTTATGTAGTCTCAAGTATTGTTTAAACGAAAACACATTAGAACTATACAAAATGGCGGAGCCACGTGCAAGCCTCACATAGGCCAATACGCACGCGTTCACCCTCCGCCAGACTTGCAGCGCGACTCGTGCTGCAAGCTCCTATATTGAATAAATTATATCTTGACTGTGACTTTGACTTTGAGTGAAAGAGCACTGCTCTTGCGGAGATGATCCTGTAATTTTTCGCTGGAAATAAACTGAATATGGATCTTACCCAAACTGGTCAAGCATCGGAAATATGGACCCCCGATGCCCTCACTGTAAGCTGCCGGTGTGACAACCGACCCCACCTCGATCATATGGCCAGGGGTATGGTGGGTCCGTCACGACTTTTCCATTCCATCAGATACAGGAGGGCAAGAACGAGAGAGTGTATTAGGTATTTGTTTAGAATATCCTGCATATAAATTAAGTATCCTGCTGTCGTTGTAGTTGAAATCTGTTATGAAAACTCATTCATTCATTTGGATTAGGTTTTGCAATAAATTGCTGTTTGAAACGGTTGTAAGATGGTGGGGCAAGTTTGTCACCGGGGTAAGATCGATATTTTCAATAAGTAATGAGGTACATCTAGACAAAATAATGCTTATACAACGTGTTAATGAATAAGCGCAAAACCTCATACACCCCAACTGATTTAAAACAAAATAATTAAATTTAAACAATAATTTCATTATTTTGATAGTTAAAATTTAAAGTTATTCAAATTTTAAGTTTTGAGGCAAACATTATTTGTTATCATTTCAGCAATGAATGAAAGCTCTAACGTGCTCGTGGATACATTTTAAGAATCTTGTTTTGGTAGTAAGTAGGGTGAGAGTGTCCGAGCGGTGGGTTAAGATCGAATTCTGTAAATTTTAAATTTTACAAACAAATTAATTAATATTTTAAAAAAAACTACCTATGTTCAAACCATGGTAATTAGATTTTACTCTCTATTCTAAACAAACTACTTTCTAGTTTTGCGTTAATTCATTAACACGTTGTATATAAGAATTTTTTTTATTTTGTTAAAGCGTAATTATTTGATTAGATTAGATGTTCATACGTCTATACATATGTCAAGTACAATTTGCGCAAAGTGCGCATGTGCGAACGTCATCATGTCAAATCTAAAACGTTGTTTGAAGTGCCGGACCTGTGGTAAAGATTCATCTTTTCTATTGTTACAGTTTGCGTTATCTACCAACAACGACCAGAAAGAGCATAAGAAAGTAGAGAATGAAAGGTGAGAATTAAGCTTTCGTTTGAATTAGATAATTATCATCATCAACCACAGGTATATGTGCGTTAGTCCACCACACATGTCCATGTTTTACTAATTGGACTTTTCACATAGTTACTAGTTAGACGTTTCACTACTTAGACTTTCTGATCGGGATGCAGGCCCGAGGCGGATTGACAAACTTAAGGATAAGCTTTTCTTTTTCAGCGTATGCAGGGTTCCTCACGATAGTGGGTATCAATGAACGATCCACTTTCCCGAAAACATCAGATTGTGTTGTATTATAACTACCTACACTTTTGCTCAAGGAACTAAATTCAAGTCCAAAATAGGCCATGATATCTCTAAACGCGCGCGACGCGCCTTCGCTGCATAGAAAAAAAACCTGATTCCGCGCTTTTCGGAGAGCGAAAGCCGGGCTTGCCACGACTTGTAGTATGAGAAAAGGCCGAGTCGTGCGGCGCAAGTAGAGCAATCATGCTAGAGGGTCTGGTCAAAATTTGTATGCATGTGAGGTACTTCTTCCACGCCTGTAGCCATACCTATAAATAGGATATCCATCTTTTGACAGACACTCGCACGGACGAAAGAACAATGCCAACAGCGGTCCGTTCTTCGAGGAGGAGCAGATTCGAGAGGAAGGCCACGAGACTCACGACGAGATGGAGGACGCTCTGGTTGCTGCTGAGAAAGTAATGTCTACCTTTGCTGTGGTTTTTAGATTGTGTTGCAACGATGTGAGCTGGACCTAGCTCCTAAAAATATTGCTACGCCCATGCTCTTTCTTTGCCGTAGTCGAGTGAAAAATTTAGGTGGGCAGCTTGCTTGACAAACTTTTCCCAGTTACTTTTTGAGTCCCAAACCGACGCCTGCTTCCACCAGGCTTAGTGGGCTGCCTGGGGATCTCGAAACTTGTTCAGTCGACTCTTATAAAAACTTATATTCTAAAATAAGATTTATGTTTATTGGCGTCTCGTTTTTACACACTCATCGTTCTTGCAACTCTCACTTATGCGCCTCTCTGGCATCGTTAGGAGCACACTGGTGTCGAAGTTTTTGTATTGTGGTGTCCAGTTTATTATAGCACTGCACAAAAACTATTTTAGACCAGTCCAGGTGTTTCCATGAGGCATTGTCAATTGATTCCCTGTTCGTGTGGTTATCGGTTAAAGACACTGCATCGACCTCATCTCTGAGAGTAGTACCTGTTTGAGAAATTCATCACATTGAGGAAGGTAAAAATATAAATGACTCGATCTTCGTGCAAACGGAGGTAGCTTTTGGCCTGAAAGTACAGGAAAATATCGAGGAGAAACTTGCCAGCATATCTGAAGTTCTCATCATCATATTAACGTCCCACTGCAGGACACAAGCACACGTTGGACACTTGTCATTTCATAGAAATGGGAAAAATTGTAAGCATGTACGAGCGAGACAGGATTATATCATTAGCAACTCTTTCCTCCACGCTTCCTACCAAGCGGGAGTGAGGTTAAAATTGGTGGAGGCAAGCAAGAGTTGATACTCTCTTACCCTTCAAAGTAGGTAAAGAGGAAGAAGTTCTAAATAACAGTCAATTATAATAATTCTCTTTTCTTTCAGACTCCCTCAGAGCAAGCATCAGACGAGAAATATTACTTCAACGCGTTTGGAGACACTCATAAAGGATCAGCTAAGGTTTGTAGAACTCGAGTCTGGCCCCTTACTTCTTCGAATTGATCGCATGCCGATGTTGATTTGCCATCTTCGCACACCCTGAACCTGAACACTTTTATACAAACAGGCTCGCTCTGACAAGAAAGTGAATTTGAGAGACGAAAACACGATTGTTTACTGTCGTCATCCACCCGTACCACTGAGAGGGGGTGAGGTACCAACATTGAGGGACGCAAGGAGTGTCAATTTTCTTTCATATACTGTGGATATAGCGTAGCATTTCGTGTGCGAACTTCTCATTTTTTGTGTAGATGATGGTTTTAGCTCTGACACATGATTAGACTATTAATGTTTCTTTCTACAGACGCCGCGTTCCTGGACAGAGATACCGCAAAATCAATGGAATGAACGAGACCCATCGATGGACGCTGAAAATGTAAGTTTGATGTGAGGACAGTGCTAAAATTATTCTTGCTTTTATACGCTTACCTTTTAAGGAAGGGCATGGAAAGCTTCAAAACCAAACCACGCTAAATTTGAAGCAATTTAAAAAGCAGGACGAATTCCGCAGTAATCTTATTTGTTGATATTGTGACATCTCTCTCTTGTGCGCCTTATAATAACACACCTCATTCTCTATCTCATTTTTTCCTCTTAAATTGCAGCAAGAACACAACTATCACGGGGAAGCTTCAGAATCCGAGAAAAAAGATGAGAAGCCCGGTAACCTCCAGGCTCTGGTAGATGCTATAGGAACTAGAATGAGAGACATTGAGAGCGTAGTGCAAAGGATGAGCGAAAAGGTGCGAGTGAAGCCCACCTTACCGCCAGAGCTGGACTTTTCCAGTGGCGAGAAGAGGTAAGACGTATGTTATTCTAGAAGATAGACTAAGTTTAACATTTTGATCCCGGAGAAAGGACACCGCCGTCAGGGTCGACCCCGGAAGAGATGAAGAGACGACCTGAATACCTTCGGCGAAGGGTGGATGGAGCTGACTCAAGACAAGGATGTATGGAAGATAAAAGGGGAGGCCTTTGTCCAGCAGTGGGAAAGGTGAAATAGGCTAAAGGGTCGACTCAGGAAGAGATGGACGACCTGGATACTGACAATCATTTTACTAGAGAACTATAGTTAATATTGTTCACAATAAACATTGTAAGAATCTTGTTTTGGTAGTAAGTAGGGTGAGAGTGCCAGAGCGGTGGTTGAGATCGATTTAGGCAAATTTTAAATTTTACAAACAAATTATTTAATGTTTTGAAAAAAAAATACCTATGTTCAAACCATGATAATTCGATTCTGCTCTCGATTCTAAACAAACTACTTTCTAGTTTTGCGTTAATTCATTAACACGTTGTATAGGTATATACCAATTGGGCGGTCGTGAGGGATGTGCGCAGTAGCGTTTTCGCTTACAAATTGTGTTCTGCACCGTCAAGTTTTTTGCCAAGTTGTTTTCCGGCCGTTATAAAGATGTTTAAGATCGAATAAGTTATTTGATATTGTAAAAAAATTTCAAATAAGTTTATTTTCATGACGTACCAACCTACATACAATATCTTTGTTACAGAAACGAAGATCCTGACGCCATTATACACAAGCACCGAAACGAGAAAGAGCACCCTAAAGAAGGAAAACCTAAGAAGTCGAGTGCTGATGCAGAACATTATAAAAGGTTAGTTCCAATACAAAAAAAAACATCGCTGCTCGTCTCAAATATGAAACTCGACCGTGTGCTAACACCACTGTAAGTGATATTAACCGTCTCGCTTGGCGAGCTCTTAAGCACTCCGGCCGCATTATTGTGGTACTGCTAGGTAGATCGTCAGGCGAATGTGTTTGTCCCACCAGTCTTCTTCATCATCATCATGACTGTTATTGGCCACAGCGACTGTTTACCTACTTACTTGGAAGCAGCTTGCGTTTGCTCTCAGGTATTTATCCTGAGTAGTGGCATACTTAAGTGTATTCCCTCTTTATAGATGACGCCAATGGACGAATCTGGTGAAAAGATACTTCTCTTCTTTTTAGCCATTTTCAACAGCTATGCCTACCTATCTTGTGCTTTCTTTATCCATTCTACTCCAGCTGATCTTTCTAATAATAATAATATTTATTCATAAAACAGATAACAAAGATCCATGTGTTAGTAACAGTGTTTGACTTAAGAACTATATTAGTAAGTACACAAATAAAATACAATTCAACATAAATAAAATAGAAGAATTAAATCATCACTTTCACGTAGTGTGTGATGATGGGGAAGTCAAACCTGCCTGCTATCATCTCCAGAATGCTGTTGTGGCTTGCACGCAGTCGGGTGACGAGTGAGGCGGCTTTTTTCCTGATGATTGCATGGTATTCGTCCGTTCTCACGTCTGCAAACCTGACGGACGCGCTACAATAGCGTGGTAGCCCCAACAGCATTCTTAAAATGTTGTTTTATTGGACGCGTAGGGTATTCAGGTAATACCAACGCATTAGGGGTCTTCCTTTTAACCGTTTTCTCCCCTATATTGATACTTATGGAAGCCAAAAAGATAAGAGATGTGCAGGATTATAGCAGGAGGCGAGTGGCGATCATTTGTATCTGCTTAACTGGAATATCCTAGTCGTGATTTACTTGTATGTATGTACTTAAGTATTGAAGGTCTATGTAGAAGGGTGTAATGAAGTTGATAAACCAACCACATGAATATTAAATATGCCAATCCCTTTTTTCTAATGTCGTCTTGTCAATATTCCCTAAGGTTCTCAGTCCGCAATCGTGGCAGCAAATACCTTCACTCTGCCACCGAGAGCACAACAGATCAACCCCTATTCGTTGAAGATACCAACTTGAATGGATACTACAGTGATGCAAGCAACAGTGTGGTGCGAAGAGGTAATCCTCCGAAGGTATGATTCATCATTTACTTTTACTAGGTATTTACAAGCCATGTTAGTGTTTGACTAAGAACTGAATCAACCATGGCAAGCGATACATCTGATGCTATCGACGTGTTATACTCACTGCATCTTACCCTGACTCTATGAGTAGCGATGCTGAAAGTTACATCACATTATGGAACAATAGTAAGACGAAATACCTTGGAGGCATATTTTATTTGTATTTTTCGACTAGATTTATACAATTTACCGAAACCAAAGTCATACTATTATTGGATAGTTTATCTAGTGAAATCATAAATTGAATACACGATTGGAATTACTTCACCAGTTAGAAAATCATCACAAAGATGACGTATTTTCATGTATTTTAAACATTTTTCACACGCACGTACTTTTCGGAGGGCTGGGCAATCGCGTTTCTCATAGAAAATATTCGTTTGAACCTATAGGCCCTTAAGGAGCGTGACAACGACAGAGTTACATCTTTGTGTGGTAAGCACACTTGGTAGTAAAAGTATTACTTCTGTAAACTATCGAGGGATCACTCTAATCTGTAGCGGAACCCGCATAAAATATAATCTAAGAAGAAAGGAGTAGGAAAGATAGATATCCGACTACCCTACATTGCAAACTGGAGACAGCAATGGGAAAAATATGGCTATTAAATTTAGTGTTCTCATTTCATATTTGTTTTGCACATGTGTATCTATTTGTAAATGTTGTAAATAAACTTTATATTCAACATCTTTTGAGAGTCGGTAGGTAATAATGCAGCTTTGTATAAAACAACAGATTTTTTTCGCGATACCAATGTTTTCTCCATTGTAAAACCTATTCAGTTTGATGGTTTAAAGTACCTAGGTTTGCATACCATATTTTACATCCTGTTTCATTTAAACCATCTTTTTAAAGGAACCACCAGCCACCTACATGGCCCCTGTAGAGACACGTCGCAAACCATCACACAGCGAGCCCGATGGTTCAGAAGAAGTAGAAAAGAAGCGGAAGAAGCACATTCACAAGAAGAAGCGGGCAAAAGGACACCACAAGAAGCATCGTGGGAAAGATGAAAAGCGAAAAAGATTCAATAGATTGAATTCTGTTGAGGTGGATAAGAATGTAGGGTCTTTAGAAGATAGTAGTGTCGCTGCTAGTAAATAAATGGTAGGTTGAAATAAATGAGGCGTTTCCCAAGACTAGTAATACGAAAAAACACTAGATGGCAAAATAAAGAATATTTATCTTATCTTATCTTATCTTATCTTATCTTTGCAGCTAAATATGGGGCCCGCGTAATGAATATTTAGATACTTTTATAAGCGGTGTTTATTTTAAATTAGTAAGCAAGTAAATTATTTTAATTTATTAAACCTTATGTGTAAGGTAATTATTGAATAAACATTGTACAATAAATTATGTGAACCAGAATTTTGATTAACTTGGTGGGGCAATTGTGTCACCGGGGCGGGGCAAGTTCGTCTACTTGTCAGTATCTCGGAAAAACAATTATGTTATCCACAGAAACACTAAGTACCTTCCTCACTACCTACCTATCAATCAAAAACATTTTAAGATAAGTAGTGTTGTAGGAAAATTACTCCTTTAAATGTTTAGAGATATTGATAAATAGACGAATATACCCCGTTGACGATTTTCCCCACTTTAATTGTATTTAATGTCGTTTATCGAATATTATTTCATTTAAGATGTGTTTTTGATAAAACGTTAAATACGGATTTTTTGTTTTTTTTATTAAATGGCTACAGTTTAGGATGTCTCTTTCGTGATAATTTCGTACTAAAATGATAATAATAACATTAGCAAGTAATAGGAATGAATTTTAATCTACCTATTACGATAAGAAAGTTTTAAAATACTAAGGCCGAGATTCAGAGACGATTTTTTTAGTCTTAGCTCGAGCTAAGCGTGGCAAAAATGTATGGATTTTGACATACGGGAGTTCGAGCTAAGACTTAGAAATCGTCTCTGAATCTCGGTCTAAGTGTTTGGTTCGGTTTTGTGGTTAGGGTCAGAGAGTCCAGACCCCAATATATGCCAATACCTTTGCCAGCTTTCTGGTCTAGACTTTCCTTGGCTAGATAGAACCTACTATTGTACAATTTAAATTTCTTCCCACACAGCACAGAATATCTTCTAGATATTCGATATTTTGTAGATATCTATTAGATATTTTGCAGATATTTGTGCTGTTGGGGTTGGTATCTAGGTAGCTAGGTACTTATCTACTTATAAAAATAAGAGTGGATAGGTACTTCGATCAAAGTGCTAAATCGAAGGATGGAAGAAGACCTATCCCGAATGGAGAGATGATCTTAGTTTTGTATTGTATGAAGCCTAAAAAATCGGTTAGTTGTTATTTCAAGTATTAATCTAAACTATTAAGTAAGTGTAGGTATAAAACTGTAACAGAAGTGTGTCTGTACATTGAAGATATTTACAAAAAAAAGATTACGATATGATGATGATATGATTTTTAGATGTCCCTCCTGACTCTAAATCAACCTTTTTTAGAATATTTGTCCGTGTGTTTGTTTGTGCGAGCATTACGCAAAAACTACTGAACCGATTTTAATGAAACTTTTTTGTTTGATAGTTTATGATTTGACTTAAAATCTGGTAGGTATATAATTTGTGCGGTGTTTTGTGTGTGTTTGTCGCGGGTTAACTCTAGTTTGAAATAAATGTAACGAATTTTTAGGATTTTTTGTCCTTATGTTTTGGTGACTCGGAAAAGTCGGAAAGTGAGAAATCAAATGGAAAAAGGTAATAGTTAATTAATCTGAGGTGCCTTTAGGTATAATCTCTTTGATCTGAGGTAAATAGTTTATAGCGCCATCTAACGATTGAGCTTGTCATAATCTTCTCTTGTCAAAAGCTCGTATTTTTTTGCATTTTACGAGCCACAAAAGCACATTCCAATTTTCCATCTGAGTGTTGCCACGCTTTAAAGTTTTGTTCATTTTTGTCGCTTTATATCATAGCCTTCGAATATCCACTCAAAAATTGAACTGTTAAAAACGTACCTATCGATTTGTACAAAAAACAGAAACATACTAGATATAGGGTTTAAAATTCTTAGTCTTAGATATTAATCTGGATGCGTCAGGTCAGACTATCAAACTGAACAACTTTCAATATGGAGCCAACATCATATGAAAAGATAATAATAGTACACTATAGAAGCGAAACGATTGTTAAACCAACATGAGATTAGTAGGCGTATTTTGACATTTTGTAGGTATATCTTGAAGTCAAAAATCGGTATTGAAGTAAAAAATAGTATTGAACGGCCGCCGGCCACATTGTACCAGTCTTATACAGGGTCCAACTTAATAAGCTGACAGTTTTTTAAGAGGAGGATCAGACTATCAAACTGAACAACTTTCTCTATGGGACCAACATCGAGATCACGAAAATAACCTATTGTCCCATACATTTGATTGCACAGCTGATTTTTTTTCGCGATTTCGATTATGGTCCAATAGAGTAAGTTGTTCATTTTGACTGTCTGATCATCCCCTTAAAAATTGTAAGCATATTAAGAAGGACCCTATATATACACACAGATTACAGGGTTCCTTGTTTAAAAGCTACACTCACGACCCGTTCGTGCTTTGAATCGCTTTCTTTTTTTGTTTACTTTTAGCCTAAGGCTGAGATTCGGGCCAAGATTCAGAGACGTTTTTTAAGTCATAGTTCGAACTCCCGTATGTCAAAATCCATACATTTTCGCCACGCTTAGCTCGAGCTAAGACTAAAAAAATCGTCTCAGAATCTCGGCCTTAGCTCGAGCTAATGTATGGATTTTGACATACGGGAGTTCGAACTATGACTTAACCCAGATACTACTACCGTCCGTTATAACGCCCGAGTTTATCAGGTAGTTTGGAATTTTTCCAGTATTTTTGTCGGGTCTTATTATGCATATAAGTAAACATACTACAAATTTGCCAGAATAGGAGGAAATAAATAGTTTCAGTAACATCTTAAAAATCGTCACCGAATCTCGACCTAAATGTCCGTCTTCGCATCCAACTAGCATCAACGCCATCCATCGTGGTATATTGGAACTACGTTTTACTACCTGTCAGAAAACTCCCCATTGTCGCTATCATTATTCGATAAACTGGTCACACCGTTTGTTTTTTAAATGTCCGAACACGACTCGACGTATGACTATATCGTAAAAAATTTCCTCCATTTTAATTTCAAGTTTCCCTTTGTTTCACTATATTTAGGACTGTTGTGTTAATAAAATTGTGCATTGTGGCTAAAGTGACTCCATACCCCAGCATGAGCTATTCCGGAAGGAATAAATTCGAGGTAAGAATCAATAACTTCGAATTGTCATTTTGTTTATTTCCGTTTTCACGAAACAGCTGACCAAATACCCTTTTCTTTGTTCTTGTAAAAGTTTTTATCAGGGATTATTCACTTATGTTAAGTATTAAACGGAAATATTACGCAAGATTACGATCGGTAAACAAAACAAAGTTGTCTATAAATAAACTAGAACATACAATAAAATCGAATCAACAACTTTTGTTATTCTTTTGATTGTCTTGTTATTGTAGATAATAAATTCGAAATTATTCGAATTCTTTTTTTTTATCATTTTTTTTTATAATCTCAGCGGGCAAGGTGCGACGTAACATTCTGCCTAATGTCCTTTGTTATTGAAGTCTGTTGACCCCAAGCTAGGGCATCAACCCGCGATAAAATTCCGTTACTTTGGGTAATTTTGCGAATTGCCGGCTTTTGATTGACCGTGGTTTTATATAGATGTGTGGTTCTGGCCTTTAAATAGACCACCTGATATCTTCCCGTGGGTGTCGTACGAGGCGACTAAGGGATATGATTTTTTATGCGCTGTTTTTATGGACGAAACACTAATTATTATGTCATATATATAGTGATGAATAAATAAATACCGAGGTACTTATACAGGGTGTAAAAAATTTATTACTTATACAAGGTGTTACAAAAATACAAATAAACATTTAGTGGGGTGGTTTAGACTATCAAACTGAACAACTTTCACTATTGGACCAGTATCAAAATAACGAAAAAAAATCAATCGATCAATCAAATATTCTTTATTTTACACTAATAAATAAACAGTAAAATACAGAGCAAAAATACAAAATAAGGCGGTCTAAAATCTGATGTTCCATACTAAACTACAAATTTACTCGAGCTAAATCTATGGGAAAATATTTGTCTGTACATATGTACCTATGTACCTATAAAGTAAAATATTAAACTTATTTTCAAATGTAATGTTCATAACCAAGTTTCAAAGTTCAAACGGATAAATGACTAACGGACATTTTCAAATTACGGTAACACAGTTGTTTTTTTAAGCAACACAGTTCTTATGCATGCATGCATATGCTCACGACTTTATTCCCCAATTTGGTAGTCAGAGATATTCTGAAACCTCAGAACATCCACGTTTCATTAGTAGTACCGAAACTCTGTCCAGTGTGACGGGGGGTGAGCCCGTCGCCACTTGTAATGGACAGTGGGTACAATGCATGTCTAAATTGAAGCATGCAGGTTTCCTCATGTTCTTATTTTGTGGAATAAACATCAATCTACAGGGCCCTTCTTAATATGCTGACACTTTTTTAAGGGGATGATTAGACCATCAAACTGAACAAATCTCTATGAGACAAACATGGATATCGTGAAAAAAATTTTGCTGTCCCATACATTTGCCTCAAGTAGCAGTTAGCAGTTTTGTATGGAACTGTGGATTTTTTTTCGCAATTTGTATGTTGGCTCTATAGTACCATCAAACTGAACAACTTTCACTTTGGGACCAACATGGAAATCGCAAAAAAAAACAGCCGTCCCATACATTTAGCTTGAGCAGATTTGTAGTTTAGTATGGAACATCAGATTTTTTTTTGTGATTTATATACAACGTGTTAATGAATAAGCGCAAAACCTCATACACCCCAACTGATTTATAACAAAATAATTAGATTGAAACAATAATTTCATTATTTTGATAGTTAAAATATAAAGCTATTCACATTTTAAGTTTTGAGGCAAAAATGATTTGTTATCATTTCAGCAATGAATGAAAGCGCTAACGTGCTCTTGGATACATTTTAAGAATCTTGTCTTGGTAGTAAGTAGGGTGAGTGTGCCCGTGCGGTTGGTTGAGATCGAGTTCAGTAAATTTAAAATTTTACAAACAAATTATTTAATATTTTGAAAAAAATTACCTATGTTCAAAACATGATAATTCGATTCTGCTCTCGATTCTGAACAAACTACTTTCTAGTTTTGCGTTAATTCATTAACACGTTATTGGTCCAGTTGTGAAAGTTGTTCAGTTTGATGGTCTAAACCACCCCATTAAATGTTTATTTGTATTTTTTTAACATCTTGTGTAATTTGTTTAAATTATTTATTTTTATACATGTTAATGAATTAACGCAAAACTAGAAAGTAGTTTGTGTAGAATCGAGAGCAGAATTGAATTATCATGTTTTCAACATAGGTAATTTTTTTCAAAATATTAAATAATTTGTTTGTAAAATTTTAAATTTACTGAACTCGATCTCAACCAACCGCACGGGCACACTCACCCTACTTACTACCAAGACAAGATTCTTAAAATGTATCCAAGAGCACGTAATGAGCATGTTAGCCCTTTCATTCATTTCTGAAATGATAACAAATCATTTTTGCCTCAAAACTTAAAAGGTTTAACTATCAAAATAATGAAATTATTGTTTCAATCTAATTATTTTGTTATAAATCAGTTGGGGTGCGTAAGGTTTTGCGTTTATTCATTAACACGTTGTATAATCTATTATATTTTGCAGATACCTCGGTTCTCTAGTGAGGACGAGAACCATATCAACAAGAAGCTGCCGAAGGAGCTGCTCCTCAGGATCCTCTCATACCTGGACGTGGTGTCTCTCTGCAGATGTGCTCAGGTCAGTGTTCATCATTATAATTATCCTTATGTACGCCAGATCCGGTCAGTCTTCGGTTGGGTGAATGTTTAGTGGTATTTCATCTCGAGCGTTTCCGTGCTTCAAAAGGCACGTTAAACAGTTGGTCTCGGATAGTTCCGTCAGATGGCGTTGTAACTATTCGTTAAGCCAGGTCAGACCTATTAAGGCGGCTTGAAAATTCTCTGACAGTAAGTTGACCACTAACTTGCCTCCACCAACCCGCGTGGTGGAGTATGGCCCACTCCCTCTCACAATTATTCGTGAGAGGAGGCCTTTGCCCTGCAGTGGGATTCTACAGGCTATAACTTACATGTGAAGTCTATGATTCCGCATTTAGCTTCAAACCAATAAATTGTATATTATAGTGCGTATGTCGTTATTTCCATTCTGCTTTTAATGCTGTATTAGAATTTTAAATGTAATAGTAACATTTATTCAACCTTTGTAAGGTCAACTACATAATGCTGTTAACAAAAACAATTTAATTCCATTTCCGTCCGTTTATACAGTCGAGACGTGTGGCGATGGCGGATAGTCAAAGTAACACAATTATAAACCTTATAGTACGTAGCATAGCGTCGTGCGGAGAATTACGCGCGCGCCTCCAGGCGACGTCACCTGGTGGCGCGGGCCCGATTCTCCGTTACGACAAAAACGACGCTATGCTACATGCTCTAAGGTTTATATTGTGTTACTTAGATTATCCGCCACCGCCACCGCCACACGTCTCTTCTGTATAAACCGTGGCTTAGACATGAATGTGCCTATGTCCCAGGACTATTAGGATTTTTGTCGAAGTTATAATATTAAGAACATTACAATCGTCTGGATAATTGTCAAACGACCCCAGTTCTTAAAATATTACGGACTAGTTGCATATGCTCACGACCATATTCCCCGAGGGGGTAGTCAGAGATATTTTGAAACCTCAGAACATCCACGTTTCACTAGTACCGAAACTAGGTCCAGTGCGACGGGGAGTCCGTCGCCACTTATAATGGACAGTGGGTACAATACATGCCTCGAAATTAAGGCATGCAGGTTTCCTCACGATGTTTTCCTTCACCGAGAAGCCAGTGGTGTTACAAATCGTAGATAAATTGCGAAAAACTCATTGGTACGAGTCGGCCTGGACGGGAATCGAACCATCGCCTCCTGCACGGCAGGCAGGTTACTCGCCACTGGACCACCACGGCTTGTAAAATATAAGAAGATCATTATTATAGTTTATAATAATTATGATCGCCGTCCTGAACGGCTTCTGGTTTTCGTAAAACATGGCTTGGTCCAAATTTGCCATTCTTCTTTGACGATTATTTTGTTTCAGTCATGTCCAAACGTGGAAGACCTAAACCTGAACAAATGCAAGAAACTGACAGATCAGAGCTGTCAGGCCCTCGGGCGAAGGTGCAGCAAATTACAGAGGTAACTTTCGTTCCAAAATTTAACTATCAAAATAATGAAATTAATGTTTCAATCTAATTATCTACATCTACACTAATATTATAAAGAGGAAAGATTTGTACCTATTTTTGTATGTTTGTATGTTTGTAATGAATAGGCTCAAAAAGTACTGGGCCGATTTAAAAAATTCTTTCACCAATAGAATGCTACATTCTTCCAATTTGACATAGGCTACATTTCATTTTGAAAAAAAATAGGGATCCTTGGTAAAATTTGAACAATGTAACCGAAGGTGTAGAAAAATGAGTCTTAAAATTTATTTGTCTACCCCGTGCGAAGCCAGGACGGGCTGCTAGTTTTGTTATAAATCAGTTGGGGTGCACCTATGAGGTTTTGCTCTTATTCATTAACACGTATACCTTTTGTATGATTACAGAATAAACCTGGACTCTTGTCCTAGCATATCAGACATATCTTTGAAAGCACTGTCGGATGGTTGTCCGGTAAGTAACTGTTGTTTTATTTGTTCACATTTATCAAACGGTGAAGAAGAAATTCCATAGACCATATAACCAGGGACCAGTCTTACATTATCGTTCCCCTCTGCGAAGTTATATGACCAAATTTATCAACTTTAGTGATAAGGTGTCTTATTAAACATTGCAAAAGTCGGGCGGCGAGTCTTTAATTTGATTAAGCTAACATGGCATACATGTAGAATCAATAAATTCGATTGGAATAAGGTGTGACATCTATATCGCATGAATTCTTATTGTAACATTAGACTTGTGAGTCAGTAGTTTGCATAAACTCTGGTAGATGACGCTGACGTCCCTTAAAGACGTCCCTTAAGATATAGATTGAAAATGTCGTCGTGGCCTGCGGGGCGCCGACAGCTCTGTTGGAGTGGAGCATACCCCGGATAGGCAGGTCGTGGGTTCGAATCCCGCTCGCCGCCCGACTTTTACAATCTTTAATTTAATTAAGGTCTTGTTTACAAGACAGCCTATAATTGCGGATCAATAACTTCAAAACATACTCATTGTTTAGGTTCAAAAGAACCCCAGTTCTCACGACACTATTTTAACAATCAAAATTAGAATCTAAAGTAATGGAATAAAATCCAAAGTTGTGGGTTTCATGCTGCCTCGCCCCCCGCAAAAAAGTGGCAGAAAAGTTTGTTAGTAGAATTACACGCGTAAGTCGTCCATAGTTATATAATCTAAGAGATATTCCGATGCCTATGTCGTACATGAACTTACATACACCCTGATCGTAGATGCCCTACAGTGGGACGTATAATAGGTGGATAATGACATAAAAAGTGATAAATGGGGTAATAACAAGGAAGCCTATTAATATTAATATTTATTTATAAACATATAACAAAGATCCATGTGTTAGTAACAGTGTTTGACTTAATAACTATATTAGTAAGTACACACATTAAAATAAAAATACAACATATTAAACAGAAGAGAATAATAGCCGTGGTGGTCCAGTGGCGAGTAACCTTGCCTGCCGTGCAGGAGGCGATGGTTCGATCCCCGTCCAGGCCGACTCGTACCAATGAGTTTTTCGGAATTTATGTACGATTTGTAACACCACTGGCTTTTCGGTGAAGGAAAACATCGTGAGGAAACTTGCATGCCTTAATTTCGAGGCATGTATTGTACCCACTGTCCATTATAAGTGGCAAAGGGCTCACCCCCCGCCACACTGGACAGAGTTTCGGTAGGTACTACTGGTGAAACGTGGATGTTCTGAGGTTTCAGAATATCTCTGACTACCCCCTCGGGGAATATAGTCGTGAGCATATGCTTATGCTGAGAATAATTAAATCATCACTTTCACGCAGTGTGTGATGATGGGGCAGTCAAACCTGCCTGCTATCATCTCCAGAATGCTGTTGTGGCTTGCACGCAGTCGGCTGACTAGTGAGACGGCTTTTTTCCTCATGATTGCATGGTATCCGTCCGTCCGTCCCTTTGACTAATTATTATATGGACTGGTTACGCGTGTAATTCTACTAACAAACATTTCTGCCACTTTTTGCGGGGGGCGAGGTAGCATGAAATCCGCAACTTTGGATTTTATTCCCCATAACTTTAGATTCTAATTTTGAATGTTAAAAATCATGAAAACTAGTCTCGTGTGAACCCCAAACGTTCTAAGTTCGAAGTTATTATTTCGCAATTATAGGCTGTCTCGTTTAGTGATAAGGTGTAAAATTGAATATAAATGCACAAGATCAATTGTGCTTATACCGTGGCAGAGGGGAAATGCTACCGCAAGGCTAGTCCTTATAATAATTAGTCAAAGGTCCGTCCTATGCCCAGCAGTGGGTTGTTTTGGATTGATTTGATTGATTGATTGATTAATGCATTTTCTTTTCAGCTATTAACACATGTGAATGTATCTTGGTGTCAGGCTATAACAGAGAACGGAGTGGAGGCGTTAGCTAGAGGCTGTCCCAAACTACGAAGCTTTATATGTAGAGGTAAAACACACGTTAATATGGTTGTTTAAAAAATATCGAACATGCTGATCAAGTTGTTCAGGTTGATGGGTAGAGTACGGTTTAAAGGTTAGCCTTTAGTTATACTTCATTCCAAATAAGGACGACGAGATTTCCCGATTCCTATTTAGCTTTCTGGCTAATTCTGATTACCAAATGTAATTAATTTATTCTATAAGGAAAACATCGTTAGGAAACCTGCATGCTTCAATTTCGAGGCAAGTATTGTTCCCACTGTCCATTATGTGGCGACGGGCTCACACCCCGTCACACTGGACAGAGTTTCGGTACTACTGGTGAAACTTGCATGTTCTGAGGTTAGTCAGAATATCTCTGACTACCCCCTCGGGGAATATAGTCGTGAGCATATGCTTATGTATGCTTATGCTTACATATACTATCCGACATATCTTGGGCGTTACTAAAGCTGTTCTAAGAATAAGTGAGAGGAAGTGTTTCAAATCTCTATTTCTGTAATGCAAAATAGCCTTAAAATTTCGTTGCTATTTTGAGTGGAGTATAGTCAATATACTGTATTTACCTCTGAAATATTTTTCTAAACCTTTTTGACAATTTATTTCTTTTTTTCTCGCAATTGCGTTGTAAAACGTAGTATGGATCGCGTGAGTGTTCATTACAGTCTCGGCTCGTTTACAGCCCTCGCCTGTAGCTCGAGCTGCAGTCCAGGCTCGACTGTAATGATCAACTTAGCTCTTATCTTATTACGGGGCAAGCCAGCAACACTTGGAGTAGGATCTATTGTTATTGACTCCTACTCTTACATATTTATATTATTCAGCCTTCAAAAATGTGTGAGGCAATACCGTTCAGGGGAAGTGTAATCAGGGCTCGTAGATATATACAACGTGTTAATGAATTAATGCAAAACTAGAAAGTAGTTTGTTTGGAATCGAGAGCAGAATCGAATTATCATGGTTTCAACATAGGTAACTTTTTTCAAAATAATAATTAATTTAAATGTAAAATTTAAAATTTACTAAACTCGATCTCGACCCACCTCTCGGGCACTCTCACCGTACTTACTACCAAAACAAGATTCTTCAAATGTATACATGAGCACGTTAGCGCTTTCATTCATTGCTGAAATAATAACAAATCATTTTTGCCTCAAAACTTAAAATGCGAATAACTTTAAATTTTAACTATCAAAATAATGAAATTATTGTTGCAATCTAATTATTTTGTTATAAATCAGGTTTTGCGCTTATTCATTAACACGTTGTATATCATAATTTATGATATTTTGATATTTATTACGAATATCGGATATTTTTAACCTTGCCTGTAATCTTTAACTTGGCTAACATGTATTATAATTTACTATTATCATTGCAGGCTGTAAGAATGTGAACGACAGAGCGGTATCATGCCTCGCCACGTACTGCCCTGACCTGGAAGTTCTTAATGTACAGGGATGTGAAGTAAGTAGGACGTAGGACGAGACAATACATTATTTGCTCCACCACTGCATCGCACGAATTCGGTATGTCATGTTTTTTTCAAAGATAAACTCGTGAGTCGCGCTGCAATTCTGGCGGAGTACGGACGCGTGCGTATCGGCGCGTTGGGATTGCACGTGGCTCCGTCATTTTGTGAACTCTTTTGTGTTTTAACCTTAAAACAATCACTTGAGATTATAAACTACTTACATTGGCAAAACTGCCACTCTAGACTTAATAAATACTACTGATCATTTTCCTTCATATACTATCCACATAACGAGACATTGGCTGAATTGTGATAACACATCGGATGCCACTAAACAAAAAATTTAATTGAATTGACATATTTTTAAGAAACCAATTTAATTTTAATTGCGATTCATCGAGTTTATCAATATAAATTTAATTTTAAATTACTTTTAATTTTTAAATTACTTTTAAATTACCTGTAATCTCTAAATGCAAAAATGGTGGAGAGAAAGTAATTTGAACTCCATGGAGAAAAACTATACTGCTTTATATACAAAAATCCTGCCTTCTCTTTCTAACTCTATGCTGGAAAAAGAAACGGCAACATCAAATATCAAATTCGGACATTGTGAATGCATTTTTTTTCTTAATGGCCAGTTATTTGCCAGTTTACAGGTTTTCCAGTGACGTCACTGGACGGGTCGAAAAACGGTGTTATTTTATTGTAAATAACTGTAATCCTTTCATTTTAATATCTCTGACATAGAAAATATTATTATTGAGACAATAATCTCGTAATGGTTTTCGATTCAGCCCTCGAAAAAATAACTTGACATACCGAATTATGCACGAAATTGCACTTTATCTCGTATAATAGCTATAATCAATTTTTTATAACATAGATTATAATTTGTCACCATACTTACCACTACTGGACGAAGGGTCGGCGCTCAAAAGTGTCCGAATAAAAAGAGAACGAAAACGTCCGAACAAAGAAGATTTTTGGTTGGTTGTTGGTTTGTCCCCGCCTGCAATACCTACCTAATAACATTCAAATTATATTAGCTCAAATAAAGCTGTTATACCTGATCAGTGATTATTGAGCTTGTTTTTCTCTTTTCAGTTAATAGATTTTTTATGCAGTCGGGTTTTTTGTTTTTCTTAATAATTTAGTTTATTTCATACTTTTTAGTCTTGTGTCGAAACGGTAACATGAAAGTACTACAATATATATATTTTTGGAATCGTCTTTTCATTAGCTTTCATTTGATACCCGCATTGTAATTTTTAACAAAAAAATTATTTATTTCCCCTCTCTTTTTTATTTCGCAGACGCCATATTAAAATAATATAGCCTATGTCACTCTCACAATTTTTACGAATCTAATGACACCTCATACGTTAAAATCCATCAAGCTGTTTAGGCTGTAGGCCGTGCCAAAGAAATAGACATACAAACATACATACATACACACATACATACATACATACATACATACATACATACTTACATACATACATACATACATACATACATACATACATACATACATACGCTCGAAAAGCATAACCCTCCTTCTGGCGCAGTCGGGTAAAAAGAGAACGAATTACGCAACAGTCGTCGTTTGATCGGCCGACTCCGCGCACGCGTGGGCGCGCGGCGCCGTGCCCCGATGGGGGAGTGGAACGGAAAAGAATTTCAGCATTTTCAATGTTTTTAGTTGGTTTATATTACTATACGTACTTAGGTTTGTGTATTTTAGTCTCGGACACTTATTTTACACAGTATTTTGTACTAGACCCAGCGTCCATAGTATTCTACGTCAATGTTTGTCACTCAAAAAATTCATACAGGGTGTTAGGGTAAACAGTTGCATTACTTTAAGGGGTGATTGTACCCATGATACTGAACAACTTTTCCTAAGATACCTATAGGAAATACACAAAATAAACTTTCGACTTTTCATACAAACGTTCGATCAGCTGATTGAATTTAGTATGGAAAGTCCAAACATTTTTTTACTAATTTCCTATAGGTTTCTTTGGGAAAGTTGTTCAGTAACATGGGTACAATCACCCCTTAAAGTAATGCAACTGGTTACCCTAACAGGCTAGTAGCCCAAAGGTGGGACACTGGAATCGCTCTAGGAGGGCTAAATGCTTCATACATGCTTATGATTTAATTAATAGTTATTTGTTATACAAGAGTACAAAGTTGCTTTTTAACCGCGTGCTCAATTTTGATGACCGAGCAAGCGAAGGATTCTATATAAATTAGAATCCTAAGCGTTAGTGTGCGAATCAAAAGAGCACGAAGTGAAAAATCTTTGCACTCGAGTGCAACACGTAACTTTTCATCCCACCTCAGCGAGGAAATGACTAAATGAAAAAAAAACTATGATAAATTCGGCACCATGGAGGGAGAAGTAAATAGGTTTAATGATGTTTTGAATTCACAAACTTAGTGCACACGATGTTCTAAATTCAATTTCCTTTATCCTCTAGCGGATAAAAACGGCTTTTGCACTCAGATATCGAAGAGCAAAAATACTCTTTCATAGATGGGGGGATGAAAAATATATTGTTGTTGGTTTCAGAGTCTAACAGACGATTCAATAGTGAAGCTAGGGCCGGCCATGCGTCGACTATGCGTGTCAGGCTGTACCCAACTCTCTGACAACTCCCTTTCTGCACTCGCGGCGCACTGTCCCGACCTAGTGACCCTGGAGCTAGCCTGCTGCGGTCACCTCACCGACGCCGGCTTCGCTGCACTTGCCAGGGTGAGTTACTTTCTAACGTCAGGTTGTACCCAACTCACAGTTAGGTTGTACCCAACTCTCTGACAGCTCCTCTGTGCTCGTGATGTTGTAGCTCGACTGCTACGGTCACCTAACCGAGGGCCGGCTTCGCTGCACTTGCCAGGGTAAGTTACCATCTAAAGTCAGGCTGTATCCATCGGAAAGTTAGGTTGTACCCAACGCAATGTCAGGATGTACCTAACTATCTGACAACTCCTCTGTGCTCGTGATGTTGTAGCTCGACTGCTGCGGTCACCTAACCGAGGGCCGGCTTCGCTGCACTTGCCAGGGTAAGTTACCATCTAAAGTCAGGCTGTATCCATCGGAAAGTTAGGTTGTACCCAACGCAATGTCAGGATGTACCTAACTATCTGACAACTCCTCTGTGCTCGTGATGTTGTAGCTCGACTGCTGCGGTCACCTAACCGAGGGCCGGCTTCGCTGCACTTGCCAGGGTAAGTTACCATCTAAAGTCAGGCTGTATCCATCGGAAAGTTAGGTTGTACCCAACGCAATGTCAGGATGTACCTAACTATCTGACAACTCCTCTGTGCTCGTGATGTTGTAGCTCGACTGCTGCGGTCACCTAACCGAGGGCCGGCTTCGCTGCACTTGCCAGGGTAAGTTACCATCTAAAGTCAGGCTGTATCCATCGGAAAGTTAGGTTGTACCCAACGCAATGTCAGGATGTACCTAACTATCTGACAACTCCTCTGTGCTCGTGATGTTGTAGCTCGACTGCTGCGGTCACCTAACCGAGGGCCGGCTTCGCTGCACTTGCCAGGGTAAGTTACCATCTAAAGTCAGGCTGTATCCATCGGAAAGTTAGGTTGTACCCAACGTAATGTCAGGATGTACCTAACTATCTGACAACTCCTCTGTGCTCGTGATGTTGTAGCTCGACTGCTGCGGTCACCTAACCGAGGGCCGGCTTCGCTGCACTTGCCAGGGTAAGTTACCATCTAAAGTCAGGCTGTATCCATCGGAAAGTTAGGTTGTACCCAACGCAATGTCAGGATGTACCTAACTATCTGACAACTCCTCTGTGCTCGTGATGTTGTAGCTCGACTGCTGCGGTCACCTAACCGAGGGCCGGCTTCGCTGCACTTGCCAGGGTAAGTTACCATCTAAAGTCAGGCTGTATCCATCGGAAAGTTAGGTAGTACCCAACGCAATGTCAGGATGTACCTAACTATCTGACCACTCCTCTGTGCTCGTGATGTTGTAGCTCGACTGCTGCGGTCACCTCACCGACGCGACTTGGCTGCAATTGCCTGGGTAAGTTACTATTTAAAGTAAAGTTGTACCCAACTCTCTGACGGTTCCCTCTCTGCGCTAGTGACGTAGCTCTCCTGCTGCGGTCACCTCACTGACGCCGGCTTCGCTGGTATGCCAGGGTGTGTTACCATCTAAAGTCAGGATGTACCCAATTCAAAGTCAGGTTGTACCCAACTCTCTGACGGTTTCTCTGCGCTTGTGACGCAGGAACTCGCCTGCTGCGCCTGCATCATTTCAGGCACAGTCTTAACATGATGAACATATCTCGATAGAGCGATGAACATGCCATCCGTTGATTTTTTGAACAAATTTAATAAAGGAAAGATTTTTTTCATTCACTAATTCACTCAACAGATGGCATTGACCCGTTCTTCATTATATTTCCTCTACACTAAGGTTGTCTGGAAGAAATCACTATTTAGCGATAACACCGCCTTTTATGTACCATTATCAGTTTTATTTCCTATTGTGCATTGTATTTTGTTTTTGGTGTAAAGAAAGGATATTTCATTCATTCATTGTTCATCGCTTCCTAGACAAGCGAGCCAAATGATGTCAAGCTTTTTTTTCACTAATGTTACAAATATGAAAGGAAACTCGAGAACGGACAGACAGAGTTTTGGAAAAAGTTCGTAAATAATAAATATTGTTTGTTGCTTGTTCCAGAGTTGTCGTCTGCTAGAACGAATGGATTTAGAAGAGTGTGTTCTTATAACGGATGCTACGCTGGTGCACCTCGCTATGGGATGCCCTCGGCTTGAGAAGCTGGTATGGAAATTACATTTGTATCTTATTTTAAGTTACAACAGAAATATTTTACCTTACAATAAAATCAAGAGCCGTGGTGGTCCAGTGGCGAGTAATCTTGCCTGCCGTGCAGGAGGCGATGGTTCGATCCCCGTCCAGGCCGACTCGTACCAATGAGTTTTTCGGAATTTATGTACGATTTTTAACACCACTGGCTTTTCGGTGAAGGAAAACATCGTGAGGAAACCTGCATGCTTCAATTTCGAGGCATGTATTGTATCCACTGTCCATTATAAGTGGCGACGGGCTCACCCCCCGTCACACTGGACAGAGTTTCGGTACTACTGGTGAAACGTGGATGCTCTGAGGTTTCAGAACATCTCTGACTACCCCCTCGGGGAATATAGTCGTGAGCATATACATACAATAAAATCAATATTGTGACCCTAAAGTTCTCTCCGGGCCTATTACACAACCCCGAGGAGGACGAAAGGATCACAATAGCAACTGTGACACATGACTCTCCCATTTGAGATTTTCAGTGAGTTATAGCTTGTAGGGTCCCACTGCAAGGCAAAGGCCTCTCACGAATAATGATGAAAGGGAGTGGGCCATACTCCACCACGCGGGCCCGGTGCGTGTTGGTGGAGGCAAGTTAGTGGTTAGTTTGCTGTCAGAGAATTTTCAAGCTGCCTTAATAGTCGTCTGTAGCGAATAGTTATACCGACCTCTGACAATACTATCCGTTGTGCCTTTATACAACGTGTTAATGAATAAGCGCAAAACCTCATACACCCCAACTGATTTATAACAAAATAATTAGAATGAAACAATAATTTCATTTCATTTTCAAGTTATTCACATTTTAAGTTTTCAGGCAAAAATGATTTGTTATCATTTCAGCAATGAATGAAAGCGCTAACATGCTCATGGATACATTTTAAGAATCTTGTTTTGGTAGTAAGTAGGGTGAGTGTGCCCGTGCGGTGGGTTGAGATCGAGTTCAGTAAATTTTAAATTTTACAAACCAATTATTTAATATTTTGAAAAAAATTACCTTATTGAAAATATGATGATTCGATTCTGCTCTCGATTCTAAACAAACTACTTTCTAGTTTTGCGTTAATTCATTAACACGTTGTATAGGGTCCTTCTTAATATGCTGACACTTTTTAAAGGAATGATCAGACCGCCAAACTGAACATCTTCTTCTATGGGACCAACATCGAAATCAATACAAAAATGAAAACCTAGTCGAGCAAAATGTATGTGACAGCAGTTTTTTTTTTCGCGATTTATATATTGGTGCCTTAGAGAAAGTTGTTCTGTTTGATGGTCTGATTATGCCCTTAAAAAAGTGTCAGCATATTAAAAAGGAACCTTTATAATATAATAATAATAAGTAACGTTGTCAATATGCCACACTGTGATCGTCGTTATCAATAACTGATGTTCTCAATATGTCACACCCTGTGATCGTCTCGTTATTGACAATTCACGTTCTCAATACGTCACACCCTGGGGTGCGTTCAGAACCTACGCCCAGAGTGCACTCTGGGTGCAACTTTTCGCACTAACGCCGTTCCGAGCCTCGGTGAAAAAACGCTCTTTGCAACGCGGTTGTCACAACTCGACCGTTCCGAACCTTTGACGGGTTGCAACTTTTAACCATCAAATTCGACGGTTAAAAAACACTCTGACGTTTTGATTATCTGTGGTTACTTGACTTTTTGCTCATTTTGAATAAAAGTTAGTTTTTTCAGATTATTTTTATTAACTTTTTGATTCTCTAGCATGTGAGTTTTTATTGTATTTCGAAATGATGGAAGCCCTGGAAGCCCAAGGTTAAGGTTGTCTGGAAGAAATCGCTTTTTAGCGATAAGACTGCATATTTTTGTACCGTCTGTATTTCCTGTTTATTTACTCTCTGTATACTATGTTATTTTGGTGTAAAATAAAGTATAATTGATTGATTGAAGCCCATATTACTGTCAATGTCAAAATTTGAGGTTATAAAACAACCGTGATCGTTCCGTACCTTATTGCGAGTTGAAAAACAACTGTTCGTTCCGTACCTTAGATTGAAAACAACCGCACCCTTAGGTTCTGAACGCAGCCCTGTGATCGTCGTTATTGACAAGTCACATTCTCAACATGTCACAGTCTGTGATCGTTTCCCTTACAGACCCTGTCGCACTGTGAACTGATAACAGACTATGGCATCAAACAGCTGTCCATGTCGCCGTGCGCCGCTGAACATCTTACTGTACTTGGTGAGTTTATCAAATTGCGTTTTATCATCATCAGCCCTTTAGCCATCTAAAGGCCCCCGTCAGCAGATAGTTCAGAGCGTGCAAAGCATCGCCTCCCCCCAAAAACACACCTTTGTACTCCTAGACAAAGCTCGGAGCAGACATTGTCAAGAGGGGGTCGAGGATAGACCCCTATTTGGGCGTGGGGAAAGGAGGGGGGTATCTAACATGCTCGTCGCTTTGCTCCTCCTTTGCTAACCTAACCGACTGAGTAGGATCTGTAATTCCAAAAGGTGTTTTATTTTTTATTGAATGCGGGGCTTTTTCACACCCCTTCACATCTCGACCCCCCTGATCCCCTCCTCCCCGTTTCTAAACCCAACCCAATAGGTATCTCCCCCTCTGTAACAGAGTGAGCATAAAATTGATTTCATAACGTATTCGCAGGTCTGGACAACTGCCCTCTAATAACAGACGGGGCGTTAGAACACCTCATATCCTGTCACAATCTGCAGCTAATAGAGTTGTACGACTGTCAGCTTGTCACTAGGAACGCCATACGAAAACTGAGGGTGAGTTCGCGCTACGAGTTTACCTACACATTACATTACGACACTAGCGCGAATACTTGTGCGCGCATAACTAATTTTAACACAGACGCACAGCACGGGAAGATAGAAATCATGCGCCATTTTTCATAAATATTTGTCTAAAACATTGATTTGAAACTTTATTTATTTTTTCCTCGCTGTTGAAAATCATCGTATGAAACGCGTGTGCGTTGCTCATTTCATTACACTCTCGGCTCGTTTACAGCCCTCGCCTGCGGCTCGTGCTGCAACGTACTGAAAGGTCGTGCTGCAACAAACTGCGTTCCTGAAAGGTTATTAATAGAGCGGTCGCTACAATCGAAATAGATTATTTCTTCAATAGCTTTTGCATTCATTTAGCTGAGTAGTGTAGTAGTAGTGCATTAGGCTCTAGATACGGAGGTCGTGGGTTCCATTCCCACCTAGTGCACGAATAATAATTCCCACATAGTCGGATAGCACATTAAGCCGTTGGTCCCGGCTACTATCTCGGGTGGTAGTAGTCGTCGCATAAAAACCACGTCAGAAGCCGTAAGGCGGTCTGAACAAACTCTTGACTCCAGGGCTAGCTGTCCACGCGAGAAGAAGACGCAGCTAAAGCGGTTTTGAAACATTTTACCAACGTGTAATTTATTTGTCAACAGAACCACCTTCCCAACATAAAGGTGCACGCATACTTCGCTCCGGTGACGCCGCCGGTCGCCGGTGGAGGCGCCAGGCCTCGCTACTGTCGCTGCTGCAACATTATATGAAACAGGCTCTAGTGGGGCCACACCCTTATCACTCGTTAGTTCACCGCTATACGTAGCCACAAATTGTGGCTGAACACATTTTAGGACGTATTCGATTTATAAATGTGAATTGAGCTTTTGTGATCCAAAATTGTGGCTAGTCATATTTTGTGACTTTTGTGAACAAAAATTGTGGCTGGTCACATTCTGTGGCCGTGAGGTGGTCGGGATGTAATGTGATCGGATAAGTTTGTCCAATGTGACTTGACTTTTGTGACCAAAACTGTGACTGGTCACGTTTTGTGGATGCACACATTTTAGGACATATTCGATTGTTAAATGTGACTTTTGTGATCAAAATTGTGACTGGTTACATATTATGGCCGTGAGGTATAGATCTGGTTGGTAATGTGATCGGATAAGAGTGATTAATGTGGCTTATACTTTTGTGGACACAAATTGTGGTTGAACCATTTAAAGCCTTCTTAAAATTCAGGATTAGAATATGAATGTTAATTGTGGTGGTTACAATAGTCACATTTTGTGGCCTAAGAATGTTTTTTTAATACACAAACCTTTAGATGCTTAATCAATATCATATTATAATTGACATAGGCTCTAGCGGGGCAATACCCTTGGTTCACCGCTAAACGTAGCCACAACTTGTGACTGGACAAATTTTAGGATGTAAAATTCGATTGGGACTTTTGTGGGTACAACTGGACACATTTTGAAATGTAACGATCGTGTTATCAATCTGATTCTTTAGGTTTGTTAATGTGACTGAAGCTTTTAGTATATTAAAATCTGATCGGTAATGTGATTGAATATGCCTGTTAAATGAGAATCGAGCTTTTGTGGCCACGAATTGTTACTGGTCACATTTTATGGCCGTGTGTTCTAAAATTCGGGTTGGTGATTGAACTGTGACTATTCACGTTAACTGTGATGTAGCCATAGCCACATTTTGTGGCTTAAGGAGATATAATTCGGAGCGTGCTCCATACAAACGAAATCTGGTGATGTTATGAATACTAACTAATTAAAGTCAATGAAATTTTTCTGAAACGAAAATCTGACCTCATACAAGCATAGAGATTAGTTTCTAGATTGTTTCTGAAAATTTTCATTGACGCTAATTATTTAGTATTGAAAATATCACCAGACTTCGCTTGTATGGAGCACGCTCCGAATTATATTCTCTTAACAATGCAATTTAGAATTCACATAAACGTTTTGTGGCTTTAATGCACGAGCTGTGTTATGAGTGTTTGAAAAAACGGCCACAAATTGTGGGCTATCATTTGATATCATAAAGTTCATAAACGACCCAGGGCTAGCATGCTACGAACGATAAAACGAGAAAACAGTCATGCGCGCTCTCTTTCGCACACGCAAAGTAACAAAGACAGGTACGTCTAGATTTTTGTCGTTTTCTCGTGGTTGGTATGCTATTCCCCATGCGGCCGTAGTATGCGCGGCATAAGGCTATATCACGCCTTTTATGTCGTTCGTTCGCGAGCAAATAGAAAGAGAGCTAAGGCGCGATATAGCGCATATCAAGCTGCAATGCTACCGCCGCAGGTATCACGCCTTTTATTTCGAAAAGGCGCGATATACCGCATATCATGCTGCCATGTTACGGCCGCCGGTATCAAATCTTTGTCGTAATGACAGTACTGACCTTAGAATGTCGTCGATGGACGTCAGTTTGATTGGGGAGTTTTGTAAAGGGTGTTGTGTAGACAGTTTTATTTCTTTAATGGGTGATTGTACACATGATAAAAATTAAAAGAGACTGGGTAACATTCTATGAAGGGTGGCCTATGAACCAATGGGGATAAGAGTGTAGTATATTTGTTGGTAGACCATACCACATTACTCATATAAAAGCGCTTCAAAATCTGCTCCGAGGGTTTTGAGACAATCGTGTTTAATTTTACTATGAGATTTTAGTTACTCTCAGTGTATTTTTGTTAAAGACTGCATTCACTCTTTTCACACATTTCTTGTCGTTAATTTGATATGTCAAGTTTTTTTTTGGAGGACTTAATCGAAAACCATTTTGAGATAATTGTCTCAATAATAATATTTTCTATGTCAGAGATTTTAAAATGAAAAGATTACATATATTTTTTAAATAAAATAACGTCGTTTTTCGGTCCGTCCCGTGACGTCACTGGAAAACCTGTGAACTCCTTGGTAAACTTTAAATCAACTTAAAATAACTGACCATTTAGATAAAATATATTCACAATGTCAGAATGTGACATTTAATGTTGCCGTTTCTGTTTCCAGCATAGAGTTAGAGAAAACAGGTGATATTTATTTCTTAATATTAAGCAAAGTTTTTTCTCCATGGAGTTCGAATGACTTTTTCGCGACCACTTTTGCCATTAACAAATTATAGTTAACTATAAAATTTGTGTTGATAAACTCGATGAATTGCAAAGAAAATGAAATTATTTTGTTAAAATGATGTCTTCTAAAAAATTAAGACCAAAAAAACTTGACGTACCGAATTGTGGTACGGAACAAAAATGCCGAAGATTTAAGCTATTTTAGTACTATTCGTCAAAAATTTAAGTGATAACTAAGAATCTCTATTTCTAGTTATCGGTTTATCAGGACAGGGCTGCAATCGCAGTAAATATAAGATGATTGATCCGGGATTGGACTACGTACGAGCCATAACTTTTGACACATTTAGTATTGCGCTAATCGCGGTTTAGCTCTTGACAGCCGTTAGAGCCGTTTTGACAGATCGCTCAGACGTTAAAGGCTTGTCAGTTACATAGAGTTTATAATATAAATTCAGCACAGTTGAATAGTAATTGGATTGCAATGTGATTAGAACTGGAAATAAAGATTATCATGATAATTTCGATACCGCTTTCCATAATAAATGCAATTTTAGGTACGTTTGTATGAAAAGTTGATCTTTTTTTTGTGAATTTCCCTGCGAACCCTCATATATTTCGGGGTCAAATTTCTCTAAGGCCACCGTAGGTACAATCGCCCTTTAAAGTAATGACAAACTGACACATGTGTAGAATAACAATTTATAGAGGCACCACGCAGTTGAAAATGTGTTCATTATACTTGACTAAATCATTAACTATAAGATAAGTCACAGTTGTCTTAAAAACTTCGACGTTTATAGAAAATTATAGATTGAAAAAAGAAAAATTGTAATCGTTTTTTTTTTTGACAAACCATGGACAATCAAGTTTGTTTTTCTTTACTAACACCATAGAGTAAAAGACAAAGAGAGTGCTATACTTCATACCTATTGGCGTACGTCGGAAAAAGCTCAAAATCCTGATCCACGAATGAATGATGTCTAAGGACTCTATAGAAAATGTATATTTTGCGTTCCATTACATATAGTGCAAAAAAAAACGAACGCAAAAAATGTTATTTAATTATCCCGCGAAAACGCTTTTCCTGACAATATACGTGGCAACAAGCAGGTGACGTCACGATGACGTAAACTTTGTACAACACTCACACTCTACACGCAACTGTTTACAAGCAGTTGACGTCATCGACCATTCGGCCAATCACAGTCGTTTACGATCACGTGACTAAAGTAGACAAAAAAATATTTTCTTTGTCGATTTTCTCTTAAATTATCCAGTATTTTTCTTAACTGACTAAATAGTTGGTTTCCAAAATTCATATTTAATCCGGATGCCATCAATAGATGCTATATTTTACATGCTGTCAAATACCATATTCATCTACTCGCGGGCAAGGAACCAGCGCCATCTAGGAGACGGGCTTTTCCGATGTATGCCATTTAAGCTGCCTGTCCACTGCAGCGGAGCGAGGCTGCGTAGCGGAGAAACGAAGAAATATCAACCAATAGGATTGCATAAAATCTCGAAGCGGAGATTTTATGCCAAATGTATAGAACAGTAGATGTTATTTCGCGCTTTCAAGGTTGGCTCCATAGTAAAAGTTGTTCAGTTTGATGGTCTGAAGCACCCCGTTCAATATGTAAGCCACGGTATAAACAGAAGAGACGTGTGGCGGTGGCGGATAATCTAAGTAACACAATATAAACCTTATAGAACGTAGCATTTGTCGTAAAGGAGAATCGCGGCCGCGCCTCCAGGTGACGTCGCCTGGAGGCGCGGGCGTAATTCTCCGCACGACGCTATGCTACGTACTATAAGGTTTATAATTGTGTTACTTTGACTATCCGCCACCGCCACACGTCTCTTCTGTATAAACCGCGCCTAACGCATTTAAGTTTCTTCGTTAGATACATGTCTTTTTTCAATCATTAATTTTTTAAACTAAGATTATGATTGTTAATTTTTATAAAATTTATTTTGCTACATAACTACTCATGAAATGGGTAAGCAGAGACTACGAAATTCTGGACTTTAGAACAGGTGTACTAGAATTTCTAGTTGACATTAATTATAGTTGGTAAAACAAATTTTATTATAAATAACAGTCTTATTAGAGTGATTAAATCAAATATACAACTATTTAAGTTTTAAAACTTTTTATTTCTAATGAATCAATAGAAAGTAATCTTCAATAGAAAATATCGGTGAACTTTTTGAACGAAAACGACGGTTGAACACGACAGAATATCATAAGAACAATGAAAGAAAAGAAAGAAAGTAAATATTTGTATTTGCATACACAACAAAACACACTGACATAATTATACAACGTATTAATGAATTAATGCAAAACTAGAAAGTAGTTTGTTTAGAATCGAGAGCAGAATCGAATTATCAATGTTTCAACATAGGTTAAATTTTTCAAAATATTAAATAATTTGTTCGTTTAATTAAAAAAATTCTGAACTCGATGCCAATCCACCGCACGGGCACACTCACCCTACTTACTACCAAAACAGGATTCTTAAAATGTATCCATGAGCACGTTAGCGCTTACATTTACTACTGAAAAAATAACAAATCATTTTTGCATGAAAATTTTAAATGCGAATAACTTTCAATTTTCATAAATAAAATAATGAAATTATTTTTTCAATGTAAATATTTCGTTATAAATCAGTTGGGGTGTATGAGGTTTTACGTTTATTTATTAACACGTTGTATAGAAAAATTAAATTAAAACAAACAATTTAAGGGTGTATTACTGTTGGCGCGCTCCATACAAACGAAGTCTGATGATATTTTCAATACTAACCAATGAAACTCAATGGAATTTTGCAGAAACAATCTAGAAACAAATCTCTATGCTTGTGTCGTGTTAGATTTTTCTTAAATGTACAGTTTTAAAGTAACAGTGCCTCAAAGATTTCCATACAAATCTTAAATTAATCCTAGCATTGAAACTGTATATTTTAACGAAAATCTGACACGATACAAGCATAGAGATTTGTTTCTAGATTGTTTCTGCAAAATTTCATTGAGTTTAATTGGTTACTATTGAAAATATCACCAGATTTCGTTTGTATGCAGCGCGCATTTACGCATTCGGAATAAACTTCTCTTAAAAATGTCAATTAAGTGCAGTGGATGCCGCAGCAGCAAACAGTGTTACTACTCAGCATTATGTAGGGCTCAACGAGCTTAGCGCTGATTTTCTGTCGACCCAATGAGCTATCATCTTTGACTAATTATTATAAGGACTAGCCTTGCGGTAGCATTTCCCCTCTGTCACAGTATAAGCACAATTGATCTTGTGCATTTACATTCAATTTTACACCTTATCACTAAACGAGACAGCCTATAATTGCGAAATAATAACTTCGAACTTAGAACGTTTGGGGTTCACACGAGACTACTTTTCATGATTTTTATCATTCAAAATTAGAATCTAAAGTTATGTTGAATAAAATCCAAAGTTGCGGATTTCATGTTACCTCGCCCCCCGCAAAAAGAGGCAGAAATGTTTGTTAGTAGAATTACACGCGTAACCAGTCCACATATAAATAGTCAAAGACTATCATGTACTGCGTAGTAGAAGTGACACGTCAAACATGCGCCATATGCGGGTAGGAAAGAGAATCTAGCGATATACTGAGTGAAGTACGGCAACATCGCCGCACAGCTACAACGTTCTAATGAATAAACGCAAAACCTCATACACCCCAACTGGACAAAATAATTAGATTGAAACAATAATGTCATTATTTTGATAGTTAAAATTTAAAGTTATTCGCATTTAAAGTTTTGATGCAAAAATGATTTGTTATTATTTCAGCAATGAATGAAAGCGCCAACGTGCTCATGGATACATTTTAAGAATCTTGTTTTGGTAGTAAGTAGGGTGAGTCCCCGTGCGGTAGGTTGACGTCGAGTTCAGTAAATTTTACAAACAAATTATTTAATATTTTGAAAATAATTACCTATGTTGAAACTATGATAATTGGATTCTGCTCTCGATTCTAAACAATGTACTTTCTAGTTTTGCGTTTATTCATTAACACGTTGTATGCGCCTCTAGTGAGTAGTACATAGTATCTCAATGTATAAGAATCTTTGACTATTTATATGTGGACTGTACTAACAAACATTTCTGCCACTTTTTGCGGGGGGCGAGGTAACATGAAATCCGCAACTTTGGATTTTATTCCCCATAACTTTACATTCTAATTTTGAATGTAAAAAATCACAAAAAGTAGTCTCGTGTGAACCCCAAACGTTCTAAGTTCGAAGTTATTATTTCGCAATTATAGACTGTCTCGTTAGTGATAAGGTGTAAAATTGAATGTAAATGCACAAGATCAATTGTGCTTACACCGTGGCAGAGGGGAAATGCTACCGCAAGGCCAGTCCTTATAATAATTAGTCAAAGATAAGAATAAATTATTATTATTTATAAAATAGTGCCATTTCACTCACACGTCTAGATAAACGAGTAAAATAGAAAAGGCAAACCATAGATCCCAAATAAAAAACGAGATGTTCAAAACTTTGAAAAAGTAAATTATGTCTAGATTGAGCCTCACGCTTCTACCGTATAAAACGAAACGGGCCAACTTTCTGAGGTTGGTGTGCGTAAGGCGTTATACAAATTATCTCTGTATGCGTGTATATGGATAGGGTTTAGCGACCTTACCTGCGCTAGCATGCCACCCACGACAAAGCGTTTAAACGAGAATAACGTCATGCGCGCTCTTTCTGGCATACGTAAAATAATAAGGATAGAGGCACATCTTGATTTTTATCGTTTTCTCGGGGGTGGCATGCGAGGCCTACTGGTAGCAATTTTTTTCGACGAGTTCGTAGCTTAGACTGTCTATCTAGACCAAAGAGATTATACCTAATAGAGTGAGCCATACCAATTGTAAAGTGTCCACTTTTTTTGACGTTTAGGTTTGAGTGTGTGGTGTCAAGTAGTATGGATAAAAGGCACCAAGTGACGTATGGCCTTATGTTTACGGTAACTTTTCACACACACTAGCTCAAAAAAAGTGGACAGCCGCATAAACAAATATCTATAGTTTCATCTCCTTCTACTATTAAAGGTACGTCATAAGACAAAAGAGACTACTACAATCGTAAATTTATGCGGACTCTATGGAGATCCTTCCTCTGAGATCTAGACATATAACTTATCAAATTAAAATGCATAATTCGACGAACAATTTAGTCGCAATTTATAAATGAATCCATTCATTGGTTACGTCAAAGTCATTCATTAGTAACGTCAAAGTTATTCGTTACCGTCGTCAAAATTCGACGCCGAATTATGAATCCCAGTTTGAAATCACTCGTTTTAAGTTTTTGCAAAATTTGTTTAGTACATAGACTTACGTAATTTTTTTAATATAAGTCATTACTTTTTACTTCTGTAATATAATTACAGACTAAATGTTGCTAATACGAAATGCTTTAAAACTAATATTGTGATTTATCAATAAAAAATTCTTATGTAATAATTATGTATTTATACAGGGTCCTTCTTAATATGCTGACACTTTTTCAAGGGGATGATCAGACCATCCAACTGAACAACTTTCTCTATGGCACCAACATCGAAATCGCGAAAAAACTGTTCTTCCATACAAAACTGCAACCCTACTTGTGTGGGACAGCTGATTTTTTTTCCCGATTTCGATGTTGGTCCCATAGGGAAAGTTGTTCAGTTTTACGGTCTGATCATCCCCTTAAAAAGTGTCAGCATATTAAGTTGGACCCTATATTTATCATCTTTCACGAGTTTCAGTCAAAAAGAAGATTGGAAAATGATGGTTTAAAAATGAGTCGTGATGTTCTGCACGCCTTATATGATAGTCACAGCATCATATTGAAGTCTAAATACTTGTTAATGCAAGCCCACCTTAAATAATTAATTTGATAGTATTAAAACTACCGTCAAATTGAATTATTTATCACCTATATGACAAGGCTTTACACAATTTTGACAAAAAACTGTATGAAAATTCATAATTCGATGACCAATTTTGACGTAACTTATGAATGTATCCTTTCATTGGTTACATGAAAGTCATTCATTGGTTACATCAAAGTCATTCATTGGTTACGTCAAAGGCATTTATTGGTTACGTCAAAATTGGTCGCCGAATTAAGATCAGTGTTTAAAATCACTCGTTTTAAGTAATAATTTTATAAATGTCTAGTTATAAACCTACAATATGTATACATATTTAGTCAAATGTACATAAAATGGCGACCGAACTTTCCATCGGGGTGGTAGAGACCTTGTTATAACCACTAACCACCATTTATAGTTGGAATTAATAGCAAAGCTCTCTTAGTATATTTTTAAGATTTCGGAGTTATCAGAAGCAGAGTTGTTAACTATAATTCGGGATGTCAAGTTTTTTTTTGAGAGCTGAATCGAAAAGCCATTTTGAGATAATTGTCTCAATAACAATATTTTCTATGTAAGAGATTTTAAAATGAAATCATTACAAATATTTTAAATAAATAATGTGTTTTTTTATTAGAACGTGTAACTTCGACATGTAAACTACATGGTAAACTTAAAATTACTGACAATTAAAAAATAAGTAATTTACAATGACTCAATTTGACATTTGATGTTTGCCGTTTCTGTTTCCGGTATAAAGTTAGAAAGAGAAGACCCGTATTTTTTAATGTTTTATCTATGCAAAGCTCTTCTCCCTAGCTTTACTCCATGGAGTTTGAAAGATTTTCTTGCGACCTTAGATCACAGACGAAAAAATTTAAACAATTATATTTCTATTGATAAACTCGATTAATCGTTAAAATAACTTAGTCATTTATTCGAGAAAAATATAAAATACGAGCTGTGTGTACCTACTTGATTGAAAATATTTTGAGCGGCAAAAAGTTTCAGTGGGAAGCTAATTTAAACGAATCAATACAAGGTCAAAAGTCAAAATTGTTTATTCAAAATAATATCACACTAGCAGCCCGTCCCGGCTTCGCACGGGGTAGACAAATAAATTTTAAGACTCATTTTTCTACACATTCGGTTACATTGTTCAAATTTTACCAAGGATCCCTAATTTTTTTCAAAATGAAATGTAGCCTATGTCAAATTGGAAGAATTTAGCATTCTATTGGTGAAAGAATTTTTTAAATCGGCCCAGTACTTTTTGAGCCTATTCATTACAAACATACAAAAATAGGTACAAATCTTTCCTCTTTATAATATTAGTGTAGAAATGCAAAAAAACTTGACATACCAAATTTGAAATTACACTTTGAAGCGTGCAGTCATATTGAGAAGTAAAAACATTTTGTGAATTTTGTGTGTACTTCAAAATATAGTTGATACACTTTTTCGAACACTGTAAAATAATTGTATGTTTTCGTACACATAAACATAATTGTATGTTTAATATTGATTAATCGTGTAATGCATTTTATGTTAATTAATATTGTTAATTGTAAATAATGGTGGATTTTTCCATGTAAGTAACACAATAAGAGGTGAAAATAAATGAATTACAGAAATTGTGAAAATATACATTTTTATTGCATTTTTCCCATACCAAATTATTGTTTTGTTAGGTAGAGAACTATTAACAACTCATTTAGTTCTGGTTTTTTGGCATTAATGTCTTGACAATGTTATACAGGGTGTAAGTGACAGCTAAACAAATACTGAAACGGTTAACTCAGACCATCAAACTGAACAACTTTCACTATGGAGCCTACCTCAGGAAACGCGAAAAAAAATCAGCTGTCCCATACATTTGAGTCGGGTAGCTACAACAGTTTTGTATGAAACAGCTGATTATTTTTCGCGTTTCCTGAGGTAGGCTCCATAGTGAAAGTTGTTCAGTTTGATGGTCCGAGTTGACCGTTTCATTATTTGCTAGGCTGTCACACCCTGTATACCTTTCGTAATTCAATATTGTACTTATTTGTAATTATAATTTGTTTTGATTAAAAGATGTGTGTTGTAGAGTTTCTGGCCGCATCTTCTCTACAAAGGAACACCTTCCGAAGCGGTGGTAGAGTCGAAAAGGTGGCGTCAGAAAGCTATTATAATTTGTTTTGTTTAAAAGATGTGTGTTGTAGAGTTTCTGGCCGCATCTTCTCTACAAAGGAACACCTTCCGAAGCGGTGGTAGAGTCGAAAAGGTGGCGTCAGAAAGCTATTCATTTATGTGATATTATTTTGCCGCGGTGGTACAGTGGCGAGTAACCTTGCCTGCCGCCCAGGAGGCGATGGTTCGATCCGCATCCAGACTGACTCGTACCAATAAGTTGGTCGGAATTTATGTACGATTTGTAACACCAATGGCTTTTTGGCGAAGGAAAACATCGTGAGGAAACTTGCATGGTTCAATTTCGAGGCATGTATTGTACCCACTGTCCATTACAAGTGGCGACGGGCTCACTCCCCGTCACACTGGACAGTTTCGGTACTACTAGTGAAACGTGAATCATAGAGGTTCTAGCACAGAACATTATAAGAGGGGTTAGAAGTGCAAAGTAGGCGTGGAACGTGTCGCCACAGGTTATGCAATGATTTGCATAACAGAATAAGGCGCGCGGCGTAGTACGAGCGAGAGGGCATTAGTAATTGTAGCAGTGTGAGTGGGAAGACAATTGGCGACAGTCGTCTCTGAAGTAAAAGCGCTTCTTTGCATTTCTAACCCCTCTTATAATGTTCTGTTCTAGCTTCGGTTTCTGCAAAATTAGTTATATTTTCGACATCAGATTTTGTTTTGAATGAATTCTGCAGTTATTTTTCCAAAATACGAAAACTAATTTTTACGAATAACAAAACCTAGACCATTCCGAAGCATGAACTTTCATGATGTTTTAGTTGGTCCCGGAAAATTCCGTTAGATGGCGGTGTACATATTCGGAAAGCCAGATCAAAAGGCCCATTTATGGCAGCTTGATAATACTTGAGACAGTATGACGGCCACTAAATTTCTTACATGTATATCTGAAACAAAGTTAGCCAATGTCTGGCTTTTAGTGATAAGACCGCATTTGTTGGTTGTTGGTTTGGGACCGCTAAAATCCAGATACTGGCCACCATCGTTTTATTGAATTCCTAGTGTTTTGCTGGCGTTGTTTCTAAAATTTCGGCTTTTATTCTAAAAGTAAGCATAAGCAGCATATGCTCACGACTATGTTCCCCGAGGGGGTAGTCAGAGATATTCTGAAACCTTAGAACATCCACGTTTCACCAGTAGTACCGAAACTCTGTCCAGTGTGACGGGTGTGCCCGCCGCCACTTATAATGGACAGTGGGTACATACATGCCTCGAAATTGAAGCATGCAGGTTTCCTCACGATGTTTTCCTTCGCAAAAATAAAAGGTATCATTCATTTCGGTCCAAAACGTGAAAGTGCCGGCCAAAAAAATAATGCGATATTCTGTTAGAACTTGGCCGTCGAAACATTCATTATTGTGGCACCAAGTCTGTGGAGCCATTATCCTTGGTTTTATTAAAGTATGAAAAATCTTCCTTTTCATGCATTTTTGATGTAGGTAATAAAACTTAATGACAATAATCAATGCTGAGATGGACAAGTTCTACTGCCGTGATACGGTAAAAGGCGGCTAAGTTGTATGAGCCACCATAGCCACATAGCCGCCTTTTACCGTATCACGGCAGTCTATCAGAATATAGTTTTTTTTTTTTTTTGAAATGACATACAGCGTTGCTCAGGGAGCATTTACTGCTTTTTACTGCGGACTATTGGAGGGACCAGAAGGGTCACCGAGCCAATTGAATGAACTTAAGCAACCGACCTAGGGGCACCCCAGGGGGGTACGGACCTCGGCATAGGACGTTGCTGGGGCTACGCGGCGGATTGGGTAGCTGGGATCGGTGAGAATTGGTTTTTGTTGGCCGACACTTTCACATTTGGACCAAAAATTTATGAAACGGATGATATCTTAAAATGTTTCACTACTTATACTCAATTTCAAATAGCAACGAAATTTTAAGGCTATTTGAATTACAGAAACAGAGATTTGAAACACTTCCTCTCACCTATTCTTAGAACAGCTTTAGTAACGTCCCAGATATGTCGGATAGTATATCTTTCTGATAAATAAATTATATTTGCAAATCAGGATTATCCAGAAAGCTATACAGGGTGTACGTGACAGCCTACCAAATACTGAAACGGTGAACTCAGACCATCAAACTGAACAACTTTCACTAAGGAACATACCTCAGGAAACGCGATAAAAAATCTGCTGTCCCATACATTTGAGTCGGTATGGTAGATACAGCAGTTTTGTATGGGAAATGAAAGTTGTTCAGTTTGATGGTCTGAGTTCACCGTTTCAGTATTTGCTAGGATGTCACTTACACCCTGTATAGGAGTCGGAAAATCTTTTCGTCCTTATATGAAATGCAGTATAGGTACCTACTTAGGTAACTATATGATGTACCCATGGCGTATTTAGTCTACCCCTATTCTATTCCTGTAAATACATTTTCAAACGACTATTAAAAGCACATCTTCATAAGCTACGAATATTGTATTAAAATGTTCTTTAAATAATTAATATCTCCATCTCGTTCCTACAATAGAATAAAAAAAACAATAATTGCCTCTCTTTCACATCTCCGCATAGCAGCATTGCGCAGCCAATGCCGGTTACACTGTGTTGCTAGTTTTTAAAATGCCTGATTTAGGGGAAAATATTTCTGTGTTTAAAAAGTAACCGGGAGGGATTCTAGGATTTTTTGAACGAATATTCTATTCTATAACCAGTATTCTATTCTATGTTTTATTTATCTTCTTTAGTAGGTACCTTAAATAAGTACCTTTGCACGACCCATATTCTTAATCTCTTTAGGGGGTGGTCAGAAACATTGCTACAACTACCAACCATCTTTTGAATCGTGCAGTTGTAGCAACTCTCTTAAAATATACGATGGGATTGGTTAATTTCGAGCCATATTCCCAAAGTCAAAGTCAATATAATTTATTCAATATGGGAGCTTGAAACACACTTATCAAACTCAAATCTTTTTTAAAGCTACCACCGCTTCGGAACGTATTGTCGCTGTAGAGAAGATGCGGCCAGAAACTCTACAACATAACACGACTTAATGACTATTACAATATATTAAATTCTTAAGCTACTGTTCCTTCCCCAACAAACTAAATATAATTACCAAAACTAAAACCATTCAACCCAAACCATACAAAAGTTTAAGCAAATTCAAAGCCCCCTTAAAACGTGAGCTTAAGAGCCCGCGAATGCTTGGAATTCGTTGATGAATTTCGGTTTGAGAATGGTTTCGGGATAAATAATTAAATACATTGGGTAAACTGAATTTCAGTAGTTGGCAACATCGTCAGTCTCGCTCCGAGCTCGCGGAGGACCGATGGACCTTTGCCATAAAAAATGAGCACCGAATCGAATTCGTGAAATAACATAAAAATAAATAAAATAAACTAAAACATAAACTAATTATGATTCTGTTATGCTTATAACGCACGTAATTTAATAAGTAGTGATTATTTTGTTTCGACATATTTTTCTCTGAATATACGATGAAATTTGCCGGTAAGGGAATTAATAGGTGATTTTATTATTAATAGATTAATTAAACGTGACCTTAAAAAACCCAGTGCTTTTTTTTACATCTTTAGCGCATGTTTTTTTTTTCATAATTTTTTTTTTAGGTCTGACTTAAGGTAACATAATTATACAACCTGAAATAGTTAAAATCTTTATTATTTATCTTTAAAGACATTAAAATAAATAAGTTTCAACATTTAAATCGCGTTGCAGTAAACATTAGAACAAAACAGCAGTACTTTTCACGCAAAATCAATAGTGGACGCGCACTCCCCTTTGTAGGACAAGTATGAACGCATAATGTTTCGTTCTTAGATGCTTTATTCCTTATTTTACGTTTAGTAACGTGTTTTCGATAGATATTTGATGTAATTAATGATGGGAAAGGATTTTAAAAGGTTTTTTGAAGGTTGGAGACAATTGGTTTACTCGTTTTAATTTGATTAACCTTGATGTTCGAACACTAGGTTAAAATGAAAAAAAAACTACGTATGATTATTCCAATGTTCTAGATTTCAGATCTAAATTATAGTTTTCTTGTCATTACTCAATAGGCTACTTAGATATATTTTTCCATTTACATACTTTTTAGTTAATTAAACAAATCCGCTAGGTACATCTTCTTAATTGTAAATAAATCTTAAAAATTTACGTAATGTAGTTACGTACTATTTCCTTTATAGTTTTTTGGACTCCTTTCAAACTAGTGCTTCCAAAGTTTTCATCGATAATTTTGTTTTTTTTTAATGGTAGTTTTACATACCTACTTACGCACCTAGATAGGTACTACTTTTTTTATAAGCAAAAAAAATCTAGGTGACATTGTGTAGATTTGGTTAAATTTAGTAGAGTACTCGTATTTACCTAGTATTATTCAATTTTGAATTATTTATGATTTAGAAAAAAATTACCTACCCCCAACACCGCAAATATCTAATAGATATCTAGAAAATATCAAAGTGTCTAAAAATATCTAATAGACATCTAGTACAAAATGTCTGGTCTTGACAATGTTACACTATGTAATTCAATATTGTATTTGTAAGTGTACTTTGTATATATATATTTTTTAATTGATGTGTGTAGTAGAGTTTCTGGCCGCATCTTCTCTACAACAGAACACCTTCCGACGCGGTGGTAGAGTCAAAAATGACGTCAGAAAGCTATCCATGTGATATTATTTTGAATAAAACATTTTGAGTTTTGAGTAGATATTCTGTGTAGTGTGGGACGTTAAATAGCTACTTATGTAGATATTTTTTGTTGTTTTATTATTTTTTACTTTAGTTTCATATTACCTATGGAATTTTCTTTTAAAATTTATAAAATTGAACTAAACTAAAATCACTTTCATAATGGTTAATAAGTTTAGATAGATGCCGCTCGAGTGAAAACTGAGGTGTCTCGTGTGGAAGAGATGGCGACACGCTGAAGACCCAAGTTAGAAAAGGAGCTACGATCTTCGGCAAAAAACGAAAAATGCGTTGGATATTTCCCGTGCCAGGTAAGTTTCATTATTTTGACAATTTTAAGAGAAGTTGCAGATGCGTAAATGCGCGCTGCATACAAACGAAGTCTGGTGATATTTCTTACTAACCAATTAAAGTTAATGAAATTTTTAGAAACAATCTAGAGACTATTTAACGAATTACATACGTAGAGATTACGTTTGTAATTCGTTAAATATACAGTTTTACACCTGTGTGAAGTTAGTAGCCAAAGTTAGTAGCTTTTTATAACCTGACCAAATTAAGGAGTCGTTGATTAAAATTGATTATTATGCTTTAAAAACATGCAAAAACAACAAAAATATATCATTAGATTAAAATAACACGTTTTTTACGTAAAATGCATTTAAAAAAACACTATAATAATAAAAATACTTTTTTTTCTATAAATTTGTTCGAGATTGGTTACAACCGTGATGCAAAAGACCTGAGAGGTTTAATTGTAGATAGGCATAATAACTGAACATTGAACTATATTTTAAAACTAATTTGATAAGATTTGATATGGTACGAGTGATCGATATGATCGACGGAATGAGGGAGTAATTTTTTTTGCGATAGTTCCAAAAAAAAACGCTGGCTACTGGTATGATGCAAAATACCTGACAGGTTAAGTTGTAGATAGGCATCATACTTGAACACTAAGCTTTACTAAAAGACTAATTTTATATGGTTTGATACGGTACGAGTGCTTGATATGACCGATGGCACGTGGGACTTATTTTATTCGATATAGCACCAACTAAAATGCTAGCTACAGGTATGTTACAAAAAACCTGACAGGTTTAATTGTGTATAGGCATGATACTTGAACACTAAGCTATATTTGAAGACTAATTTTATATGGTTTGATATAGTACGAGTGCTCGATATGGCCGACAAAAGTAAGGAGAAACTTTTTCGCTGCGGTTTAAAAAAAAGCTACCGGTAGCTAATGGTATGATTCAAGATACCTGACAGGTTAAATTGTACATAGACATAATACTTAAACACTAAGCTATATTTAAAGACTAATTTTATTAGGTTTGATATGGTTAGAGTGTTCGATATGATCGACGGAATGAGGGAGTATTTTTTTTGCGATAGTACCAAATAAAAAGCTGGCTACTGATATCATGCAAAATACCTGACAGGTTTAGTTGTAGATAGGCATCATACTTGAATACTAAGCTTTACTAAAAGACTAATTTTATATGGTTTGATAGGGTACGAGTGCTTGATATGACCGATGGCACGTGGGACTTATTTTATTCGATATAGCACCAACTAAAATGCTAGCTACAGGTATGTTACAAAAAACCTGACAGGTTTAATTGTATATAGGCATGATACTTGAACACTAAGCTATATTTTAAGACTAATTTTATATGGTTTGATATAGTACGAGTGCTCGATATGGCCGACAAAAGTAAGGAGAAACTTTTTCGCTGCGGTTTAAAAAAAAGCTACCGGTAGCTAATGGTATGATTCAAGATACCTGACAGGTTAAATTGTACATAGACATAATACTTAAACACTAAGCTATATTTGAAGACTAATTTTATTAGGTTTGATATGGTTAGAGTGTTCGATATGATCGACGGAATGAGGGAGTAATTTTTTTTGCGATAGTACCAAATAAAAAGCTGGCTACTGATATGATGCAAAATACCTGACAGGTTAAGTTGTAGATAGGCATCATACTTGAACACTAAGCTTTACTAAAAGACTAATTTTATATGGTTTGATAGGGTATGAGTGCTTGATATGACCGATGGAACGTGGGACTTATTTTATTCGATATAGCACCAACTAACATGCTAGCTACAGGTATGTTACAAAAAACCTGACAGGTTTAATTGTAGATAGGCATGATACTTGAACTCTAAGCTATATTTTAAGACTAATTTTATATGGTTTGATATAGTACGAGTGCTCGATATGGCCGACAAAAGTAAGGAGAAACTTTTTCGCTGCGGTTTAAAAAAAAGCTACCCGTAGCTAATGGTATGATTCAAGATACCTGACAGGTTAAATTGTACATAGACATAATACTTAAGCACTAAGCTATATTTGAAGACTAATTTTATTAGGTTTGATATGGTTAGAGTGTTCGATATGATCGACGGAATGAGGGAGTATTTTTTTTTGCGATAGTTCCAAATAAAAAGCTGGCTACTGATATCATGCAAAATACCTGACAGGTTTAGTTGTAGATAGGAATCATACTTGAATACTAAGCTTTACTAAAAGACTAATTTTATATGGTTTGATAGGGTATGAGTGCTTGATATGACCGATGGAACGTGGGACTTATTTTATTCGATATAGCACCAACTAAAATGCTAGCTACAGGTATGTTACAAAAAACCTGACAGGTTTAATTGTGTATAGGCATGATACTTGAACACTAAGCTATATTTGAAGACTAATTTTATATGGTTTGATATAGTACGAGTGCTCGATATGGCCGACAAAAGTAAGGAGAAACTTTTTCGCTGCGGTTTAAAAAAAAGCTACCGGTAGCTAATGGTATGATTCAAGATACCTGACAGGTTAAATTGTACATAGACATAATACTTAAACACTAAGCTATATTTAAAGACTAATTTTATTAGGTTTGATATGGTTAGAGTGTTCGATATGATCGACGGAATGAGGGAGTATTTTTTTTGCGATAGTATCAAATAAAAAGCTGGCTACTGATATCATGCAAAATACCTGACAGGTTTAGTTGTAGATAGGCATCATACTTGAATACTAAGCTTTACTAAAAGACTAATTTTATATGGTTTGATAGGGTACGAGTGCTTGATATGACCGATGGCACGTGGGACTTATTTTATTCGATATAGCACCAACTAAAATGCTAGCTACAGGTATGTTACAAAAAACCTGACAGGTTTAATTGTATATAGGCATGATACTTGAACACTAAGCTATATTTTAAGACTAATTTTATATGGTTTGATATAGTACGAGTGCTCGATATGGCCGACAAAAGTAAGGAGAAACTTTTTCGCTGCGGTTTAAAAAAAAGCTACCGGTAGCTAATGGTATGATTCAAGATACCTGACAGGTTAAATTGTACATAGACATAATACTTAAACACTAAGCTATATTTGAAGACTAATTTTATTAGGTTTGATATGGTTAGAGTGTTCGATATGATCGACGGAATGAGGGAGTAATTTTTTTTGCGATAGTACCAAATAAAAAGCTGGCTACTGATATGATGCAAAATACCTGACAGGTTAAGTTGTAGATAGGCATCATACTTGAACACTAAGCTTTACTAAAAGACTAATTTTATATGGTTTGATAGGGTATGAGTGCTTGATATGACCGATGGAACGTGGGACTTATTCTATTCGATATAGCACCAACTAAAATGCTAGCTACAGGTATGTTACAAAAAACCTGACAGGTTTAATTGTAGATAGGCATGATACTTGAACACTAAGCTATATTTTAAGACTAATTTTATATGGTTTGATATAGTACGAGTGCTCGATATGGCCGACAAAAGTAAGGAGAAACTTTTTCGCTGCGGTTTAAAAAAAAGCTACCGGTAGCTAATGGTATGATACAAGATACCTGACAGGTTAAATTGTACATAGACATAACACTTAAACACTAAGCTATATTTGAAGACTAATTTTATATGGTTTGATATAGTACGAGTGCTCGATATGGCCGACAAAAGTAAGGAGAAACTTTTTCGCTGCGGTTTAAAAAAAAGCTACCGGTAGCTAATGGTATGATTCAAGATACCTGACAGGTTAAATTGTACATAGACATAACACTTAAACACTAAGCTATATTTGAAGACTAATTTTATCAGGCTTGATAAATGGTACGAGTGTTTGATAAGACCGATGGCACGTTTGACTTATTTTTTTCGCTATAGCGCCAACTAAAAAGCTAGCTACTGGTATGATAGATATATATTTATTTGTATGTAGGCATGATCCTTGAACACTCAGCTATATTTTAAGACTAACATTGTATGTTTTGATATGGTGCGAGTGGTCGTTATTACCAATTGAACGCGAGAGTAATTACTTGTACTTAATTTAAAACTGGTTCGATATGGCAGACAGAACGTTGGAGTAATTCTGTTCTATAATCTTACAGAACATCGTTTGAAGAACACGTGCACTTATATTCGTTTTGACGGAAGTTAAGACCCGTCAACCATTTTCGGCTAGTCTTATTTTTATTGACTATGCATTCCATGT